>CATIWO010326173.1:0-14441 GCA_949673435.1 Macaranga tanarius | reverse complement strand
TTGTAGTTATTTAACTATGTTGATTATGTGTATCATTTATATGGCAAGATTGATGGATATATGAATGTTGTGTTATGAGTAAGGTAGATGAATATATGACTATTTTGATGTGAGACCATGGAATGGTTAATTGAGTATGTACGGTGAATGTTGGCATTTGCAATGTGCAAGCCACTTGGTGTGGAATAATGTGTGCATATATATATATATATATATATATATATATATATATATATATATATATATATATATTATGACAATGGTAATTTTGATTCACTATAATGATTGGAAATGATAAGTAATAAAATGGATGATGAATTGTGAAGAGTATATATATATATACATGTGCATTTTGATTGATGTGAATGGTGAGGAATGTGTATGATAGTGGAGACTGAGCTGGGTCGAGAGCCTCCACTGATTATGATAACTGAGACTGAGCTGGGCAGAGAGTCTCAGTATTAGCCATTTGGTTGAGAATGAATTGTGAGGAATATAGCCAATGAGGCTATGTGTGAGAAAATTGTGTGAGGAAAGACATATCTGGATATGTAACTTGCATAATCATGCATTATCACATTATATTTGCATATGTGTTGAATGTGGATGAATGTGAGTTGTGATTAAGAGGATTATTTAAAATAATGAGGTTTGGTGTATATGAAACACCAACAATGTTGTTTGAATTAGTTTGAGTGTGTTTAGAATGTATTATTATGGAAAGTATTGTTATGTTTTGATGTAGAGCCATGTGCTTTGACATCACTAGTCACTTCAAGGATATTTTTGTCCATTTATAAAATTGAATTAAGTTTAGTTGTCTGCATGAAAGTTATAGCCCTCTGAAATAGCTTTCCATAGCCTCTTGAATCACTTGAATTCAAGTTTTATAGAGGAAGTTATGGCCAAAAGAGTGTGATATAGTCAGTCGGATCATGTCTCCTGGCACCTGTGCCGACTCGTACCTGAAACTCGGGATGCCGACTCGACACGAGTGTGCCGAGTCATGACGAGTCAGCTTCCATCATCATATTTTTGTCTTCGTATTTTAACTATAACTTAAGCTGTAAACCTCCAAATGAGGCGTGGTTTGATACTACAGAAACTTTAAAGAGTTCTCTACAAGTTCCATGTTTTGAGGTTAGGTAGAATCTATCTTTAAGATTCTCTAATTGAGCTTGACATTTTAGTACTCACTTATACCTTTATCATTTGGACTTCCGTGCGCAATATTAAATTCTTATAATTTAATGTGTAGAAATATTATTTATATATTCTCTTTAATTAGTTTTTTAGGAGTATTATATGTTTGGTTATATTAATAATTGCTTATTGAGTCGCAAGTTCATTCCTTTGCAATTGTGGTTTTTAAGTATTAGATAGCCCAGCTTGAGGATTTGCTTTGATAGAAAGCTTGAAGCTTGGGTCTAGTTGTAAACTCAGGTGGGTCAACGAAAAGCTTGGTGTCAATATCATCATCATCATGAGTATTTCATCCTTTTTGGCATTAAAGATTTTGTAATAGAATTTTATTGTATTTGTATACATATGTAAAATTATGTACATTGTATAAACTTGCACTAATATATATAAAGTATCTTGTGGTTGTTTTAAAAAAAAATTTCTTATTCATGTGTTATTTTAATTATATAAAGACACATGTATGTGGTACCTGGGGGATGCTACATCATAGTTCTTGAAATGTTTACATCTTTTTAAATAATTAACTCAGTATAAATATGCGACTAGATAGATTTTGGATGTATACTCATTTGGATTACATTTAGAGTTTATAGTCGATGTTAAAGTTTTTGTTGAGTTTGCAAAATAACATCCTAATTGTACAGATGGAAATAAACTGAGGTGTGCCGAAAAAAGTATTACAATATGAATTTTCTTGATGACGACACTATGAAGGTACATCTTGGTCGTTATAGTTTTGTTGAAAATTACAACACTTGGTATTATCATGAAAAAATGTACGAATATTCAGACTCTGGGATACAATTTATTGATGAGGTGACCCAAAATCAAAGCATCTAAATGGGGGGGGGGGGTAATATATTTAACCATATAGTTCATGACATTACATGACCATCATATTCCATATATAGTACCACAATAGGAGGAGCAGAAGGCATATATGAAGCATCTGTATGACATATTACACACCATGGAATAAAAGGTTTGGGCTGGTAACCTTGGTGGTCATTCTCAATTATTAGCAGTGCCGCAATTGTTGAATTTGAAGGCTGAACATAATTTTTCAAAAGGTGCTACGATAAAGTCTACACTTTAATGTTTGAGTTCCTTCCATAAGATAATATAATGATTGACAACTTTTATAGTACAAAAAAGTTGGTTTGAGGGTTAGAGTTGCCTGTTCATAAAATACATTACTATAAATAACTATATGATTTATTAAGAGAAACAGAAAAATTGTTATATTGTGTACATTATGGAGAGCTAAGGTACAAAATATCGTATAGAGGTGATATAAAGGGTAGTATACGTACCTTACAAGATCATGTACTAGATTTCACTAACAGTTAAGTTATAATGTCTGTATGCTTCAAATGCAACCACAAACCATATGCGATGGTATGCTGAGCGTGTGCAGGAAGAAGGTATTATGCATCATTGCTCTGATTCACCAATGTGGAAGCATTTTAATAATTTATATTCAGATATTTTTATTGAATGTTGCAACATGAGACTAGGTTAGCACATTGATGGTTTTCAACTTTTTGGAAAATCAGAAAATAGTACTCATCGTGGCTTGTTATTATAATTTTGTACAATCTACCTCCGTGATATGTATGAATGATGAGTACATATTCCTAATAGCTATCCTGCCTAGTCCTAACAATCTAAAGGATAGAATTGATATTTTCTTTTAGCCAGTTATAACTGAGTTGAAGATGCTTTGGGAAGTCGAGTAGAGATATATGATATTTTAATGAAGTAAAATTTTCGTATGCAGGCTGCTTTAATATGGACAATAAGTGATTTTTAGCATATGCGGTGTTGTAAAGTTGGGGCACAATAGGAAAGTTACCTTGCGCATATTGTATAGAGGACTTTGATGTGTTCACTTTGTATAGAGGTAGAAAGACTACATGATTTGATAACCATAAAAAATTCTTACTAGATGACCATTAATTTTGGAGAAATAAAAAGTGGATTTTAAAGGAAAAAGGTTAACTGAACATCCACTTTCGATTAGATCCGGGATGAAACTGTTAGAGCATATTGACTTTCTTAGACTACAGTTTGTCACTATTGTTAATTTAGAAGTAATAAATTGTTGAATTCGAAAATGGTTGCAAGTGCGATTGCAGGAAGCAAAGTATATTTTGGGATTTGATGTATTAGTGTACAAATCTTAAAAGACATAATTTGGATATTATGCACATATAGAAAGCTTTTTTTTTTTAACATTTGAAACACAATTATAAATGTGAAAGGAAAGACAAAGGACAATTTTATATTAATAGAGGATTTGAAGGAATACTGTGATCAGCCGGAGTTACACATTGATAAACACTCTGAAAATTATCCAAAGACATGTTTCACTCTATCTAGGCAGAAATAAGATAAGCTTGTGAATGGATAAAGAAGTTGAAGTTTTTCAGATGTTTATGTATCCAATATGGGAAAATATGTTGAAACTTGAAACATGTGTATCTAAGTTGTTTGAAATGAATAGTCATGATTATCAATTGTTCATGCAGCGTTTAATACCAATTATATTCATAGAACTTCTACCTTGACATGTGTGGCAATGGTTGATAGAATTGAGCATTTTCTTTAAAGATATGACATCATAGTCATACATGCTACTGACATGGAAAGATTAAAAAATGAAATTTCAATAATCTTATGCAAGATGAAATATATTTTTCACCTAGTTTCTTTGATTCTATGGAGCAGTTACTAGTTCATTTACCATATGAACCGAAGATAGCTAGTCCAGTACAATACACGTTGATGTATCGATTTGAAAGGTATAAAAATAATATTTTATATTAGAAAATAATTATATGTACTACAAGTTATTACTTCATTCTTTGATTTACATAGAGCACTTGTATATTTAATGTAAGAAATGACATGCATTTAGATATCTACGAAAGTTGAAAAATAATATTTACAACAAAGTTAAGGTTGAAGGATCAATTACTAATACATATCTGATAGAAGAATCTTCATCTTTTTGCATGCATTATTTTAATTTATCATTGCAAACAAGATAGCGAGGGATCCCTCAGAATGTGGTTAGGGTTGATGAATTATAAGATACTTATAATGTTAATTTTCAAAATATGTGGGAGATCATTAGGTGCTGCGAGACAAGATGCCTTGATGACATAGAGTATGATGCAACTCATACATATATACTATTGAATTGCGATAAAGTTAAACTATATATGAAGTACATGTATCTAAACAATAAACATATATATAATTATTGATTATGTGTTGAATTTTAAGTACGGTTTTAATTTACACATCATGTACAAAGCGTAGTTGAGGGAATGTAATCCTTACATTCAATTAAATAAAGTAGATAAGAAATTAGAAATAGAATTTTTAGCTTGGTTTGAAGATTTTGTGAGTACATTTAATGTATTAAATAAAATTATCAATATGTTAAATATAATTTAAAATATGATAACGACTATTAAATGATTTTTGTAATCCGAGCATATCAATGATAGAATGCTTAAAGATGTCGCATTTGGACCCTTATATACAATAAAGTTGTATAAAGGGTACTACATTAATGGGTACAAATTTCACACAGTTGGCTATGGGGAACATCGAACTACAAACAACAGTGGGGTTTGCATAAAGGGATCTAGTTATACTACAAATGATACAGAGTATTTTAGTCAGTTGATAGACATACTCGAATTGGAATGCCCTACAATACAATAAAACAAATTGTGTTATTTAAATGTAAATAGTTTGATATAAGTTCTTGTGGCACCTGCATCCATGAGAATTATGGATTTATTGATGTTTACAAGGGTCGAACGTTTAACCGCTACGAACAATTTATTCTTGTATCTCAAGCTGCTCAATTTTATTGCACTTTTTATCCTTCAACTCATAGGACATCAAGTGACTGGTTAGATGTTTGTAAAGTCAAAGCTAGACATGTTATTGTTGTTCCATAACACCCTTCCAAAAAGATGAGGTCAAATTACATGAAATTAATATAGATATTCAAGAAGTACCTTTAATTGATCCGAATAATGTCTATATTGACATTGATGAAATTGGCTCATCAAGTAGACAATTAGTGAATGAAGATGATGAAAAAAAAGAAGACGAAGATACAGGAGAAGCGGGAGATGAACTTAAAGACGAAGATGAAGAAAATTACGACTATGAAGATGTAAATGCAGTAGATGATGATTAATTCGGTCTATACATGATTCTAATTAATTACCAAAAAAAGAAATTGTGTTATATTTTCAAATATTAATGTTAAATAACAAATTTTATGATAATTTCTTTAACTTCAATTTCTCATATCTATATAATCTCTCAGAAAAATTTTATCAATTACATAATTATTAAATATTAAATTTCAAAAATTAAAAATTAATTTTTTTATCCGTTTTATTTTTTAATTAAATAAATTTAGCAACAACATATTAAATCCGTTACTAATTAACGATGGTTGAAACTTAAAATAGATAAAATATTTAGTGATGGATAAGACACCATTATAAAATATTATTTATCGCTAATTCATCTCAAATTTAGAGATGGTTTAATTGAACAGTCGGTTAGCAACCCGGTAGTCCTCAAAACCCAAAACAACAACGTCCTCCTTTGGGCATCGAGAATCAGCTGTAGCCTGCACAACCACTTCTCTGACTCTACAATCCAAATACTCCAACCGGGTAGTCCTAAAAACCATATGGAGGGTTGGCATTGGTGGGTAAGAAAATGGCAGTAAGAAGGTGGGTTAAGTTTGTCAAGGAGGTGAAGAAAGATCATGCAGTATTTTTATTTTTATTAAAGAAATTAAAAATATATTATTTTACCTATCACCATTTAGAAGATTTTTTAATTAATGAAAAACAAAAATTAAAATTTTCTACTCGTGTTTGCTTTTTTTTTAATTCACTTTCTATTTCTTAGAAATTTTGGTAAATATGTATTTTATAAATTTATTATATTTTTAACAAAAAAAATAAAATATAGTTATTTTCTAGTAAAAAAGTAAATTTAAATTATTATTATTAACAATTTAATCATTTTTATTATATAACATGTTATATACACATTATTATTATTATTTTCTTACAAGTTGTAACACCTAATTATTATAAAAAAAAAATAGTTAAAACAATCCATTGTCAAATTTTAAAAGTTTTAAAAACTAAAAATACCTTTATTTTCCTTTATAATGAGTGTTAAAAAGAAGAACAACCCATATTAAAAAAAAATGTGCAAGGCCTAAGGGTGCTTTTCTTTTTTTTTTTTTTTTTTTCCCTCTTAAATATATATATATATATATATATAATACAAAGATTTTGAATGAGTACTTGAGCTGCAAATTCACATGATTGATGAATCAGTGGAGTGCATTAATTCAATCTATTTATTACAATAAAAACAAGAATTAAAAAGAACAAGGTTAATAAAAATGACATAAGATCTGACGTTATATTCCAATTTATTCTAACAAAGTGGGGTCTAAGTCTCTTAGGTAATCACTCACAGACTCACTTATCAATCGGTTTTTGTCCTATGTTTCTGACGATCCCGCGTGTTATCTCTATATATGTGTATGTATCTCACGTACCTTCCCTCCTCAAGCTCATCTCTAAACACTAAAAATGAAACAACAAGAGCAGCAAAACATGGAGTTGGGCAGCATGGGTTCTGAGGAAGAGAAGAGAAATGTTAAGGTCAAGAAACTTGGTGGCATCAAGACAATGCCTTTCATTCTTGGTGAGTTTTCTTTTCAATTTAGTTGCTTAATTAATGCTTCAATCTATTTTCATTCTTCTTCTTTGTTAAAAATATTGGTATTATCAACTTATATTAATTTTAGGGCATTAAAGTTAGAGTTTGACAAACATGAGTTATTATTGCTCCCTACGTTTCACTTGAAGTGAAGCTTTAGCAAAGTTGCTTTAAAACACAAGTTTCAGATATCTGTATAAGGATTAAACAGAAAACTTTGATTGGGCTCAACTATAGTGAAAAATCATTTTATTTGACTAAATTATTTTTGTGTTTACCTTCATCAGGTAATTTACCGGGTAAATTACTTCAATTGTCACTTAAGTTTACCTTTTGTTTCAAATTGGTTTCTTAACTTTGATTTTTATCTTTTCAGTTACTTAACTTCTATTTCCATTTCAAATTGGTACTTTCAATAGATTTTAAGTCCTTCAAATTTTATACAAAAACTTTTTGATCCTCAAAACTTTCAGTTTACTCCAAAATTTTAAAAAAATTTAAAATTCACTTTCTCTTAAACTTTGATACCAATCATATATTTTGTTTACTACAGATAATAGAATTTTATTTCTTTTTAATTTTGAAAAATTATTTTTCTTATATATATATACTTACACCTTATACCTTATTTATCATGTATAATATTATATATTTTTTTGTTAAAAGGTTAAAATATTCAGAATTTATATTGATTTTTTTTTATAAAACCATATTATGTCAAGGAAAAGTGTTTTAGATAGAAAATAACTAATCAAGAGAAAGTAATTTAGATAAGAAAAACAATTAATGGAAGCAGGAATATATATGTTAATGACATAGGATAAAAATAAAGGCATGGGATAAAAATATATATTCTATCTAGGATAAAATTATTTTTATCCTATGCCTTTATTTTTATCCTATGCCATTAACATATATATTTCTGCTTCCGTTAATTATTTTTCTTATCTAAATCACTTTCCCTTGATTAGTTACTTTCTATCTAAAACACTTTTCCTTGACATAATATGGTTTTATAAAAAAAAATTAATATAAATTCTGAATATTTTAACCTTTTAACAAAAAAAATAATAATATTATACATGATTAATAAGGTATAAGGTGTAAGTATATATATATATATATAAGAAAAATAATTTTTCAAAATTTATTAAAAGAAAAAATCGGATCGTCAAAAATATTTTATTTCGAAAGGAAATAATAAACAAATTTTTAAAATTAAAAAGAAATAAAATTATATTAACTGGAGTAAACAAAATATATAAGTGGTATCAGAGTTTAAGAGAAAGTAAATTTTAATTTTTTTTTAAATTTTGGACTAAATTAAAAAATTAAAAGTTTTGAGAATTAAAATGATTTTGCATAAAATTTGAAGGATTTAAAATCTATTGAAGGTATCAATTTGAAATGGAAATAGAGGTTAAGTAACTGAAAAGATAAAAATCAAACTTAAGGATCCAATTTAAAATAAAAGGTAAACTTAAGTGACCATTAAAGTAATTTACCAAAAATTATCATTGTCACTTTAATTGAACGTTTAATAAGGGTAAACATTGTTAAAAGAGAATCTACCCTCATCTTATCACGCTGCTGGGAAGAAAATGGCACATTTGCCAAGAGAAAAATGCAGCAGCATCAAATTTAAAGACCTATATTTCGATGTATGTGAATGTTTAATTTTGTGAAATTAAATAAATTATATAACATTCAACTAATTATAATAAATTTAAAATAAATTAGTTTAAATATATTTTTAATTTTATTGTGAATATAAAAAATTTTAACAATAATCAATTAGTTTATTAAAATTTAATATTTTTAATATTTTCTCGTATTATTAGTTAATACTAGAGGTGTTCATCGGTCGGTTCGGTCGGTTTTTAGGTAATTTTCTGACCGAACTGAAATAACCGAATTTGAAAAAATCAGAATCAAACCGAATCGAACCGAACCAAAATTTTTGGGTAGAAAACCGAACCGGCCGAACCGAAAATTTTAAAATATTGATTATTTTTATATTAAATTTGTATATATTTTTAACAAATATTTAGAAAAATTAAAATTAAAAATAAAAAAATCGGTTATTTCGGTTATCTCGGTTAATAGAAAATTTTTTTACATAAAATCGAACCGAACCAAATTTCAATTCGATTCGATTCAAAAAATTCAAAAATTCTAAAAACACAAATCGAACCGAACCAAATAGGGTCGGTTCGATTTTCGGTTCAACCATTTCGAAGGCTATGAACACCCCTAGTTAATACGGTGTTCAAACGTAAAAAATATAAATTATATATACTTAAATATCACTTATCTTAATGGATGAGTACAATTTTGATTCTTATTATGATAAAATTAGTTTTATAATTTTTGTGATATTAGATAATATAGTGTTCAAATGTAAAAATATAAATTATAATAAAACTAATTTTATCATAATAAGAATCAAAATTGTATTAATCCATTAAAATTATTAGCCAACCATGAGCGATGGCTTTGTTTTGCTCCTACACCTTACACCCACTACTGGAGCCTGCCAATGTTTCATTATATGCTTGATTAGCAGTCTACTGCTAGGACTGTGTTTTCACATGACGTTTACAATTTTAATTCATAAAAAATTGTTTTCTATCCGAATAATTATTGATGTCCAATTCATTATCAACTAATTAAGATATTTAAAATATTTATCAACTTTCAATCTATGTCAATCGTGCTAAAATTCAAATAAATAAGACATGAATAGGAATTTTAGAAAAAAAAATATTAAATTCTTGAAACATTTTTGTATTTAATTAATTTTAATGAGAGGCAATAAATATTTTTATATATCCAACTGATTTGAAATTTAACATAAATGATATATTGTAATAATTATCAGAGTTTAAAGTCTAATTTACATTGAAAAACACGTAAATCTAGAAAATATTAAAATATAATATCAATATAAAAATATGAATGACAATTTTTCTAAGTTCTAATACACTAGTGCTCCCTATGGCATTTTAAAAATACTTACTCCTTGATATGGTAATTTACTATTAAATAATGAAAATTCTATTAAATGGGAGCACTTTAAAATAATGAAAATTCTATGTAATTCATAAATTTTTAATGCTATATTAAATTCTCTCAAAATATTTTTTTTCTTGAATAATGATATAAGAAAAGGATATCTTCCTTGTTCTATTCAAATAATTTTTACTAAAAGTTTTTTTTTTTTTTGTCAAATAACTTTTACATTATTTTAGTATTCTAAATTTTACATAAAAATCATCTTATTTAATAATATAAATAACACAAAATTATTTTACTTTAATTAATATTTTTATGCTTAATTCATATACATGAAATAATTATACAAATGGTGTCTAACATTAATATACTTTCATGTTATTTTATAAAACGTTATGTTATAACATGTAAATATATGAGAATTATTAGGTGTAAAATAATCTTTTATGTAAATTTTGTGGATAAAAGAAAAATATCACATCATATGAAAAACAAACGGTATAGTACATATAAAGGTTAAATTATATTATACCAAAAAAATATATGTTCATATAATTTTAAAATATTATATAAAAAAGTATTTCAGATTTATTTAAAAATTACTTTATATAAATATTTTAAACTTAATTTTCATTTAAAAATAAAATATTTGTTATTATTATTATAAATGTTAGAAACTAGTCTAATTTTATATTTAAAATTTAAGGAACTCAAAGAATTATTTTTTAAAGTAATCTATTGAACTACAAATTAATTAGATAAAAGTAATACTATAATGGAATAATTTTTTTAAAAAAGATAATAATATATTTTTAAAAAGTGAAGAAAACGCTAGTGAATTTGGCGAAATTTATAGTCGTTGTCCCCTATGGTTGAAACTTAAGAAGTGAAGTTGTATTTTTCCTCATAAACTACACTATTTATTTACATGAGTACAACCATATAAAATATGTTAATGAATTTAACATATGTTGGTGTAAGTAAATTCAATATATTCAAGTGGTAAGAAGTTGTGTAAGTAAACTTAATATATATTAATTGAAGTAGTAAAAAGTTTAAATTAATATAAATAATTAGGTTTCGAGTTTAATATTATAAATTTATTCAGTTCAAATTTCAAAATAATTAAAACCCTTATAATTATTTGATATGAAAAAAATATAATGATAAAGAATTTGACAATGAACTAATAATTGCATTTTGTTTGATGTGTTTGGCAGCAAATGAAATATGCGACAAATTCGCAGCCACAGGATTCCAATCCAACATGATATCATATTTAACACAGCAGCTGAACTTGCCCCTAGTTAAGGCCTCCAATACCCTCACCAACTTCGGTGGAACAGCCAGCTTCACACCACTCATCGGTGCTTTGATCGCAGACTCTTTTGCTGGCCGGTTTTGGACCATCATCATTGGTTCTATTATCTACGAACTGGTCTCTCTAAATTCACATATATATTTTTTTAAGTATAATTTAATTATATGATATTTAACAAAACTGGATTAATGCTTGACAGAAGGTAGTTGAATTCAACAGATTTCTTCCCAACTAATGTTGACGAATGTCAAACTTTCTCAATCCAAATATGACTAATGGACTGGCAATTTCGGTGCACAAAATTTCCTGTTTTACATATCATTAGATTAATTAATTGATAATAATTTTATTACTCTTTTTGTTTTCTAAATAATTCCATATGATAATTGATTATTTGATGTCATTTGCAACTGTTTCTAATCGATAAATTTTTAAAAAAATTGGATATTTTTTTTTTTGATATACTTTTCCCATGTGAGTATACATTATATTCAACTTATTATTATTATAAATACAGATAGATAGATAGATAGCTGAATAAAAAAACAAAGGAAAATGCTTGGCGTCGCGTACGGCGACGCTAAGCAACTGTCTTGCGGGGGTATTTGTGCCTGTGAGATTTATATATATATATAAATATATAAATAAATAAATATAATATAATATAATATAAGAGTCGTGTAAATTATGACACGACAGGTTCATCCAGTTCTTTTTTAGATTTTAGATTTTATTAATTTAATTAATTAATTAAAATAACTAATTTTAAATTATTATATAATTTTTATATTATATAATTACTAAGGATAAAAAAGTAACTTGAACAAAAAAAAAAATTTATTCTTTTCTTGTGAGGTGTCTCTCACATACTATCATTACTCAAAAACAAAAGGAAGCTGATAGGTATCTCTAACAATACCTACTGTTCCATCTAGGGGAAAAAAGACAAAATGTCTTTTCCCCCAAAATTACCATTATACCCTTATTTAATTAATAATAAAAAATTATATAATAATTAAAAAATATATTTTTTAATTATTTTATTAAATAAATTGATAAAATCTAAAACCTAAAAAAGAATTGGGTGAACCCGTCGTGTCATAATTTACAAACTCATGTATTTATTTATTTTTTGTATAATATAAAAATTATTTAATAATAAAAAATATATATTTTAATTATTTAATTAAATAAATTGATAAAAATCTAAAACCTAAAACAGAACTGGGTGAACCCGTCGTGTCATAATTTACAAACCCATAAATTATATTATATTTTTTTAATTTTTTATATATTTATTATATAAAAATTGGAGGGGGAAAAAATCCGAGACAATGCTAGGCGTCGCGTACCGCGACGCCTAGCGTTTTCCATATATATATATATATTGTTAAAATATTATTTAATTATTTTATTTCATTAACAGTTAAATGACCGCGACACCTAGCGTTTTCCATATATATATATATAGTTAAAATATTATTTAATTATTTTATTTCATTAACCGTTAAATGAATAATTTTAGTATGTTGGCTCAGTGCCAACTCAACAATACGTTATAGTGTGAAATTTACTTACTAAATTTAATTAATATTTGAGAACTTGCTAAAAAAAATAATTTTAGCATATTATTTTATCTTAACTTAATATAAATATTTACATTATTATATGAATATTCAACTCAATTGATTTGAGAACTAAAAAATTTTAAGATATTTAATTTTTTTTTTGTTTTGTAAATAAAGGAAGGCAACAACCTTAAAAAACTACAACGTGACCATGCAACCATAACCCACTACAAGTTGATTATGATCAAGCTAATGTTGCAGCCCTTGAATGGGACTCTGGATCCGTTAGCATCCAATAGGGATAGACATTGTATAAACTGGCATGAAATCTGCAACACTATTAGCTTCCCGGTATATGTGTTGAATCCTGACTTCCTAATTCTGTTCCAGCAGCACTTTTATTGCCTGAATAAGAGAAAAAAGATGATTCACTCTCACATCATCCTGAGTCAGGAGTTGAACAACAATTCGACTGTCCATCTCTAAAATAACTCTTCCAAAACCTAAATCCCATACAAGGGATAATCCTTCATAAACACCCCATAGCCCAGCATTAGTAATAGAGGGGTTCCCAAGATTCACTAACATCCCACCTTGCCATCTACCATAAAAGTCTCGGATTACACCCCTTGTTGAGACTAACTTTGTGGTACTATTAACAATACCGTCAGTATTCAACTTCACCCAAGATGCCTCTGGGCCACTCCAAGCAATCATTTTTTGGATTTTTAACTGCCTAGAAGTTGAGAATCCCCCTACATGCCTAATCGTGAATGAGATCTCTTTAGCACGGTTGATGATATCCTCAATCTTATTTCCATAGTATGGTCTCTGAGGCTTTTTACCATTTGATGGTAAAAAATAAAAAATTTTACCATTTTGTGGTAGTTTTAAAAAAAATTACTATTTTATGGTAATTTAAAAAAAAAAAAAAAAAAAATTTCCGCCAGTCAAACTGGCGGAAACACAAAAGAAACAAGCTATATAATTTTTTTTTTTTTTAGAAGTGGCGGAATGCCTTTTAATTAAAAAAAAAATGTTGTTTTCCATTATTGGCTCTGCAGAGCCAATAATGGAAGATGGCAACGTGCATGGCAAAGCCATGCACGTTGCCACACTTGTTTTTTTTTTTATATATTTTTTTCTTTTTAATTTTTTCTTACTTATTTTATACAGTGTGTGAATAGTATTATTTATTAAATTACCATTTCTGTGTCCATTTCCAAAATGGTTTATGGTATAAAATTTCACATAATTTTTTCTTACTCGTAGTATTTTTTTTTCTAAAATACTATAACTTTTTGACAGTATGTGAATAGTAATATTCATCAAATTACCATTTCTGACGTTCGTTTCCAAATGATTTATGGCATAAAATTCCACATAATTTTTTCTTACTCGTGGTATATTTTATTTTCTAAAATACCACAACTTTTTGACAGTGTGTGAATAGTACTATTCATCAAATTATCATTTCTGACGTCCGTTTCTGAAACGGTTTATGGTATAAAATTCCACATAATTTTCTCTTACTCATGGTATATTTT
>CATIWO010326127.1:0-16161 GCA_949673435.1 Macaranga tanarius | reverse complement strand
GAGAGATAATTGAAGACAAATGTGATATCATGCTAGCTGCTAATCAACTGTCCTGTTATTTATATCATCTGTAGTTCATGTGTGGGTGCATGTACTGAAAAGAATAACTTCATCATACTACAACAAAAGCACTAGATGAACCCGTGAAATGGCGAATCGAACCCAGAAAGCTCTTTGCAGCACCAAAATGCCTTATTCTATACACACCGGGTGTGGCTGACAGAGGGATCCTCCATTCAATGGTTGCCTGACTACGAGTGCTTAGTTTTGAAGGTCTTGACCACTTAAACCGGAGGCAGAAATCATCATCGTCATAAGCTGGAATCCAAGTATCTTTCCCCTGAAGAATCTCCACAAGGGAAAATGTGCCTTCTGTCATCAGGTCATTACGGGGGCATGCTGACCAGAAAACTACTGTCGCTGTGTCACCTCTCTTGAAGGTCGAGTTCTTGGGAACATCGGTGCTGCAATCTCCAAAGTTTGCTCCAGGAGGGGTTGCATCCATGATAACCGGTGCAAGTAAGCTTATTTGCTTGTTTAGGAGATCAGGCGGTTGCGGACCAGGCTCCACAGGTTGGCCACTGACAAGGGCGCTTGCAAGCTTCTTGAACTCTTGAATGTACGCACTAAGTGTGTGCGGACCAAATAGAGTGGAGGCACCCTGAGAATGATTGCATTTATCAAGATAATGAAATGTACAGCAAATAAACACCACATGAGAGAAGTCCTCAAACAGAAGTTATGCCTACTGAATTCTCTCACTTCCTGGTCCATAGCAGTGCTGCATGGAACAGCATGTGGTAAAATCATACATTACCAGTAGACACTTGACATCCTCACAAGAACTTCCATTAGAGAACCAGCTAGTGCTACGAGTATGAGACATTTTCCCAGGTACAGCAAGTCAACAACCTAACCTTTCAATTTTCTTAATGGTGAATCCTATTTCATGTAATTTACCATACCATAGTTTTACGTATAAAACAACATTCATGGAATGTGTTCAACAATTAGTTTTGGAAATCAAATTATTTTATTTGTATGCATTATCTACAACGATTACTCACCTCATATCTCTGCACTTCGTACTCTTCAAAGGTGGTCACATATTGTGAATAAGTATTAGTCAATCCTGCTATGACAACATGAACATTGTTATTAAATTTTCCATTCCCATTTGCGAGCACTGACTTCACAGCATCTCGAAGACGCCTCCCTGCCATTGTTGTAAATTCTGTTTGGAAAAAAAGTAAAATTTATAAACTTAGACAGGCGTATTGTTTGAGATACGGAAAACAAATCCCGATGCAGAAAAAAGAGCTGAGAGCAATTTCAGGATTAACATCAACCAGTTGAGTAGGCCTCTAACATCAACCACACATTTATGTTGGTATAAATACTACTGCTGACATAAGTCCACTAAGCAGGTTAAAGTTCTGATGTTCATTCCCCCAACTTGATGCAAGCTTTCCCGCACCCAGTTTACCTGGCTACAGCAGCCAGCAGGCGTAGCCTCAGAGCCAAGTTGGAACATTCTGAATCAATATTTAATTGTATATATCCTACAGTATCTTAATGTCAAGGTGTCAATTCATAATAAAACACAAATTTTTGTTTCCACCATACACATTCCAAATAATGAAATAAATAATTACATCTAGGCTCAAGTTGACCCCTTCTGGTCTTCACTAGCCTCGTAATAGTTCAACTAAAGCAACTCAACCACCATAGATAGCAAAACAACTAGAACTCGGCATGTTAATACATGATTAAATGTTAACAATTTCTCATTTATTCAAATTCGGAGATTAGTTTCCTTATAAAGATGAACACTGAATCTACTAATGATGACATTAACCTTGCAAGAAAGAGAGAAAAAGCACCAGGACAAGATAATACCTCCTGGTACACTAAGAATGACTAACTGCCCCACTCGGAGAATCTGAATTGGAAGTATTGAAGGCTGCATAACCACGAAAAAATAAATTACTCTTAGAAAAATTAAGAGTCCTTAAAGCAAACATCAAAAGACAAATAATGGGTGCAAAACCATCTATCAAAATACTCACTACTGGCAAATGCTACTCAACTCAAGTTTATAACAGTCAAATTTG
Source organism: Macaranga tanarius (assembly GCA_949673435.1). Lineage (NCBI taxonomy): Eukaryota > Viridiplantae > Streptophyta > Magnoliopsida > Malpighiales > Euphorbiaceae > Macaranga > Macaranga tanarius. The sequence continues at coordinate 14,047 of CATIWO010326127.1, read as the reverse complement.
AGGGAGAAAAAAGTGCCGTCACACTTAGAAACTTACGATAACATCTACTGTTGAGACAAGTATAATAAAGAATGCAACTTACTGCCCAGTCATATGGTTGCTTCATTTCACCAGTGTCAAGTAAGATGGGCTTTGGATGCTGACAATCAATTTGTTCCTTATTTGGAGTCTTCAGGAAGTTGCGAACCAGTCTCCAGAAAGTATTTCCCTATAAAATCACAGAAAAAAATCCGATCAAACATTCAGATATCAAATATCATGACAAAGGAAGATGACAATTTGAGGCACATTAAGATCTTAATAGCTGATTACCTTGTCATCTCCTTGCTTAAAATCAAAAGCCCCAGGTCCATCTGTTGTTCCTGCAGCAAATGCAAACCCCATTGCAGCAGGACATGTTTTTACCACCCCAGAACCTCCCCCGTCTCCAGAAAGTGTCACCCCAAGCTGGGAGAAGTCTACATAAGTGTGACGATAGTCAACCTTCCCTTTTAATACCTCTGATGCTTTGTTGAAAAGTTCCACAGCTTTTCTGAATTGCCTCTCTCCAATAATACGTGTACTTTCAAACTCATCAGGGTAACTGCCAGGTCAAGTTCAAGGTATAAATTAGTATTAGAGCATTTAAACACATGTTCTACTATCAGAGACAACAGAAGGCAGGTGCATGGATACCCTGGTCCTCGGCCATAGCACAACTCATTCTTTCCACCACAGGTACTGTGATTAAAATCACACGGTAGCCCAGTGTCTGTACAGAAGGCTCCAAGCACATTGGGGCTAACATCGCCACAGTTGCTTTGACAAAATGCAGATACAAATCCAGGTTTATCAGCCTGCCTAAAAGCACCCCTGACAAGCCGTGAAACACTCAGAATCTTGGTAGCTGGTCTACCAGGAGATGACTGGAAGGATGCAGCAAGCTCTAGAAGTTCATGGTCTGGAAATACACAGATGTCAAAAAGTAAATGCATGGACGTCCATTTCCTTCCTTCTAGTCCTAGTATATATTTTAATAGGCATAATTCACCCAGTAATTGAAATTGCCAATGATTTTGGCATGGTCACTTACATTGGTGAAATCACTCATTCTTGATTTCATTTCAATATACTTGCAACTGACAGAAATTACTAGACTTTGTTGTATTTCAATAGGATCACTATCATTAGCTAATAACTAAATAACATGTTCCCAACTGACTGTGGGGCTTTATAAGCTATCACAAAGAACAACAAACTTTGGTGATTCTTTACAAAAATTTCGTAATAGCTACCTTACGAAATCAAAATCAAAATGGAGCAAGGTTGCTGATATACTGAAGTTCAATGTGTTAAAGAGATTGAAACCATTCTTAGCACCTCATCCAACAGTTATAAATTTTGAATTGAATAGTTCTGTTCTGTGACACTGACCGTCAAAATTTAAGGATCTTGACATCACACAGGCATGATTACAGTATAGCAGAACAAACTTCTACATTTTAAACATGTAAACATTTTTAGGAGTACAATTTGTTTTTTTAATTATTTTCTGAAAGAAGCACACATGCTTAATTAAAATGCATAACTTCATACATCAGGCAGGCATTATATTTTACTAATGGCAGCAAGGAAAATAGAAAATGAAAGATTAAAGATTTCTTTCAGTTTTTGAGAAAGTATACTCATAGAGTACTAGCATAAGATTATGCTTTCATATTATCAGACTAATTTTATTTGTTTCAGTGAGCTCCTTCGTCCCTACCCTATTAATGATCCACTAATATTAAGTTATTAACAACTTGTAGGAGGCTTGAAAAAAGGTAAAGAAATGTTAGGCAGAACACAGTTAATCAACATCATCAGTCATTGAAAGGCTGACTGAGGATGAAATGAAACTCCAGGGAGGGATGTGGAAGGTGATCAATGTTGGTATTCCACTTACTCCACTAAAACATAATCATAAATGAAATGTTCTTCTGAAACTGTAAATCAAAAAAGCTTTGCCTAAGCCTTTCTCAAATGACAGCATCTTCATTGAAATGGAAACTACTTACGGTTATCACGCAGGTTTGGAATTATATTTGAGACTCGTTGAGGGGTTCCATCAGCTACACTTTCATCCGAATATGAGATACCAGCACTATTGTTGTCAAACCAGTCCTCCATAAACCGGGCAGCAGCACCCTTGTTATCCCCACTTATCAAAGCGTTTGTACGACTCATTGAAGTTCCATGGGTGGCAAACCAATTGAAACTACCAATTGGACCCCACTCATCATCAACAAACTTCAGAAGGGTCATTTCTTTATCAACATCATACTTGTATTTGTTGCGCTCTTCTGCAGGATTATTAAGATATCCACTAGGGCTGCGATTTACACCAGCATCTAATAGCTCTCCTGTTAGTGAAAAGCCAAAACCTTTGTAAGACTATATACACCTATAAAACAAGAACTTGGCCACAAAATGACAAGAGTAATGGACAGATATAGAATGAAACATACACAGAACAGGAATAAAAAAGAAATGATGGCAAGTTATCTATGACAGAATATATTCAAGCTGCAAAACTGATACATAGTACAGTAATAGAGATAGTGATGGGGAGAAGAGTGAATTGATTTAAGCCTGGTGTTAAGTAAATAACATTAAGATATTACTATATGTACAATTCACAATAATATTCTTTGAATGTTATTACTAAATCATTTTACTGATGTGTGCAGATGAAGGCCTTTTGTCTTGCTACAATATATAAGTGGCTTATGGTTTTACAAAAAAACTGGCAGAAAAGGCCAACCTAAGAGCAATTAAAAGATAGGTTATTCGTAAATAACACATGTCCAAGTATATGTGTTGTGGCAATTCACCACTCATCAAAAAACAATAAAAAAGGCAAAGAATTCACCAACAGAATGTTGCGAATCACAGATCTCACATCAATAGAATACAAGATATCTTGAAAATACATATTGAATAAAGAAACACAGTTCTATCTCCCAGAAATTGCAAAATCTGACACAACGCAAACTGCATAAATAAGAACTCATCAGATCAACACTGTGCAGAAAATAAAATATTGATCCAAATTCCAGAGGGCTACTCTTCTATGTGCATAAAACTAAGAGACAAAAGCTCCTTGCAAGAGTTTAACAGCTCAGAAACTAGATCTCTAACTTCGAAAAATGTAAGTGCAGCAAAATTATTTAGTTCATAGGCCTGGTGCTTTGGTTAAGACACCAAATTCCAGAAACTAATTTAAACACCAAGAGGGTGAACAAAGTTTTCATAAAGCAGAAATATGCAAACATTTGATACTGGTCACACAGAGATTCAACAGGCCGTTATCCTCCTTACCCTTATTCACAAAAATTGAACCTGAACGGAGATTTCCATGAGCTTGTACTATGCTCTTCTCAATGCCATCTACAAGAGCATCGAACGATTGACGCACAAATCCAAGAGATGTTACAATATATACCACATATTGGAGATATCCCCCAGGGCCAGCATGGGTGTGAATACCACTGATAGCAACATTCTTTTCAGTATAAAGATCTCCATACCTGCAATTTTATCTACATAATATCATTTCATATGATAGGCCTTCAATAGTTAATAAGATAAAAGGCACTAATTTAAAATTAAATTATAAGCTGTGCACTTCTTTTCTCCCTTTTCCATAAATCTTCCAGACGTAAAATGTTCAGAAATTTAGCTTCAGATATGAAGCAAATAGCTCTTTCAAAATAAAAGAGAAAATTATGATTACTGAACCTATGATCCCCACTCGGGTATCAATTGAAGCACTCTGGTTAGACAAACAAGCACTAATTTTAAATAATATAAACATTAGAACAAGGCTTAAGAAATTTATACAGACAGAAGTCAAGAACTACCTTGCCTTCAACCTCTCCAGCACTTTAATTGTCACAAGTTGTGAAGCCATACAAGCATCAAGGTTCACAAATACAACCCGGTTCCCTTGTGGCTCAGCCACAATAAAAGTCCGAGCGCGCAACCTAAAGTGAACTCCAGAAGCAATCTGATCAGTATTGGCATATCCCATCATATTAACATCAGCTGCAGGTCCTGTAATGTCATAGCTTCCAAGTCCTATCAAATACTTAGAAGGATCTGATTTTACAACTTGGCTATTCAGCAGCAAAACCACAAGAGAGAAGAACCACAGCCAAAAACGAAGACCAAAAGGTGAAAAAGATCCCATCTTGACTCCAAAAACAACAAATAAGAAAATGCTCAATCACTTCTCATTCCATTTCCCTGAAGCAAAAACAGACAATCACCAGTTAAATAATGATCATAACAAAACTAAAACTGCTCAATTCTCATTTCAGTTATCGTTAATCTGAACTGGATATTCATAAAAATTGCAAAACAAAACAAGAAGTTAGAAAAGTTTGTACCTTTACACAAAACCAACTGTAATGCTGTGAATTATAACAATCTACAAAGGTGGGTGCTTTTTATTAAACGGGGAACTGGGTGTCTGTTTGAGAAACTGAAACTCTCAACGGATAATAATTAAAGAGGAAAGGAAACAGAGAAATTGGGATGTGGGAATTTAAGAAGGAGCCCAACTACTATTCTTAAATGGAGTCAATATGAATAATGCTAATTTGGTTGGGTTTGGGTTTGTTTGCTGAGAAGGGAAGACAGTGATGGCTTGTAGCTTTCCATGAAGATTTAAAATTTTCTTTTTTTTTTTTTTTAATTAAATCACTCAAAGGTGCATCTAAATTTTGTGCTATTAAAGAATTAAATTTGGATTAGATTAGAAGAATTGGTCGTGTTTGGTGTATTTTAAGTATACTTTCGGATCCTCTTCCTTCGGAGTTCGGACAGGGGAAAACACAGAGATTTGTGTGTTTTGTCAAACATGGCCTTCATTTAATCCACAAATTTTATTGCATTTGGTCATTGGTTATTTTAGTTACAAACATTGATTAGTGTCTTCAATTATTCATTTTCCACAAGTGTAAACATGCTTTTTTTTAAGAAATATTCATGTGATAATGATATGTTCAATTTGACATTTTGAATAAATGATACGGAAAAATGGTGAGTTTTTTTTTTTTTTTCATATTAATATACAGAAAAAAGGTGAGTTTTTTTTTTTTTAATTGATAGGAAGTGATATGGCATTTTTTGAGCCGGTTGAAATAGTTTAATTTCCTATCATAAGGGAAGAGAACTAAAGAGGCGGGGGATCAAATTCTAGTTTTCACATTTACTGTCCACACCTTTTGTCACTTAAACTATTCATGGGGACAGTCATATGACCTAAGTAACTTTTAAATTGATAACCCTGGGAGAGTTACTATTTGACTACTCTCTCGCTAGCAAAAATAGTGAGTTTTTAATTTTATAAAATGGACAATTTTATTATATTTTTAGAAAGAATTGATTAGTGATGATTTTCTCAATGATTAATTTTTAACTTCTAAAAATTATTTATTTAATGAAGGTTTGTTTGGTCACTGCTGATTCTGATATTCTAGCGGCGGCTACTGCTTTGCAGTCCCGCTAATCGCCATGAGTTGCCTATCTTGGAATCTCTAGGGTTTGGGCAATCCTTGGACGATTCGTTCTCTCAACTTCCTTGTAAATAAATATTGCCCAAAAATCATTTTTCTGATGGAAACGGGGATTGGTTATAATGAATGGACTTGTCTTAAATGTAGTTTTCAATCATTTGAGTTTTTCATAGTTGCTTCAAAAGGTCGATCGGGTGGTTTGGCATTAATATGGCATAAGAATTAGGATGTTACAAGCTTTTCAAAAAAAGTCATATTGATTTGTATTGTAGAGGCAGTGACGGTTATGAAAATTAGAGAGGGACATGAGTTTATAGATGGCCTCAATTTAATAAAAAACATCATACTTTGCAGCTTTTAGCATAGCTATCTACTACTAACTCCTTACTATTGATGAATTTTGGGGATTTTAACTCCATATTGTATAGTCTTGAGAAATTTGGTGGCAGACAACCAAATATGGCGGTTCTTGATGATTTACGGTGAGCAATTAATAGTTGCCATCTCTTTAACCTGGGGTATAAAGGATGTAAATTTACTTGGTGTAATGGGAGAAAGGGCTCATTAGTCTGAAAGAGACTGGATCAGGTTCTTATTACTGTTGAATGGTATGAATTATTTCCTCATGCCTTTGTCATCCATTTACCATCAAAATCATCTAATCACTAAACTCTATCGAAAGTATAGGAACTCAGCATCGTGTAATATTCTGCCCTAGAGATTAACTGGTTTATAAATAGATTTATGGATTATATAGTATTAGAAATAAGTTTTGAGGGTTGTTTTGAGCCTAAATAATACTATAGGGGTTAAAATGACTATTTGGTTTTTTTTTTTTAAAAAAAAATCACCTTCTTCTTCATGCCATTTTCTTCTTCCTCTTCATTACTTCTTCTTCCTTTGCTTGTTCTTCTTTGTTCTTTTTCCTTCTTTCTCTTAAACTTTTGTTCTTCAAATTTTAACATGAATTCAAGCTTCTTGTGGTAAATTCAAGCTTTTGGATTCCAAAAGTTTTTTGTGAGTAAACTTATATCAACTTTCAAGCTTTTAATTTATAAAATTTTGATATTTTGAGTTTGTGTTGAGTTTTAAGCTTTGTTTATACTAAAACAGACCCCTATGATGTTTAGAATGGTGTTTGGGATTGATTTTTTGTATTGTTATGCTTAAACGAGGCTATTTCATTATTTTTGTGTGATTTCGGATCGATCAGGTGATGCCTCAGCACTGAGGAGTCACCTCAGTGGCCCTTCTGAGCACCGAAACCCTAACCGAAGCTGTTTCAAACTATTTTTTCAGTTGTAAACCATATCTTTTAGCCATAGATTGATTAAGTTGAGTAGAATTGAGATGTAAGCTGGTGTTCTTATGTTTTGCTTCTAGATGTTAGGAGCAAATTCAGCCCCAACTGTAGAGCCTAGGTCAGAGCCAGATAGGTGGTCCTTTGCTTCAACAAGCCTAGGTGAGTGGTTATATATATATATAACTAGTTTTGACACTAAGTACATATATATATATATATAGGTATGTAAAGATATTAAAATGTTTTCTATGATTTAATAAATGATGTTTCCTTTCAAATAGTCTTTTATCGAGTATCAACTTGTAAATATAATTTTATAAGTGACTTAGCTACTAACATGGAAACTGGAAATATATGGCATATGTTTATTATTGATATAGTTAAAGAGATTTAAAATAAGAACATGTTTGAAAATTTTCATACAACGATTATATTTTAGCAGTATATTTGCAACTAACATCAGCTTAGGATTAACAATTATGTTTTAATAGCAGTTTGATAAATATGAATGAGTTCATTTATAAACAAATCTATACACTCGTGATATGCGCCTTTTAGATTACACCATGATGATTGGTGTGTTATTTCAGCATATTATGTACATATATCAACAATATTATCTAACAACTATCTTTGGGATAGTGCTTAGTTATGCATATAGCCTTTGGGGCGTGCAACCGGGTGGTTAGCCTTTTAGGAGCATCTCTATGCATGCGTATGACTAGCAATATATACACATGGACCACTTTGTGTCATCATGTGCCCATTGTGTCAGCAATCTAGTATAATCTTTTTGTTACACATTTAATGAGTGTATGGAGTAGAACTTTCATGAATACTACTTTTTATTTTTTATAGCAGCTGTGTAGCTAAAGTATTATATTATTTCAGCTAACAACAAATCAACATATGTATAAATTATATTATAATATTTCAGTGGTATAATAATCATTATATAAATAGTTTATATTTATATTTTTATACTACTTCAGCTAATAGCTAGTGTTCCCACCTATTTTACCTTGTTTCATTCCTACCAACTCACTAAGTATTTCTTTGTACTCACCACTCTTATTTTAAATATTTTCATATTCAGTGGAGTTTCAGCAGTAGTAGCTCGTAAGACCTATTTTAGGTGTCCACCTGGTGTCTAGAAGAGGTTGCACCAATCAACTTTGTCTATGGTCTTTTGGGTTTACCCTTTATCTTGATAATAATAGGTAGATTGTATATAAAAATTTGAGGATGTATTAAAGAGATTTTAATATGTATGATTATAGTAGATCTTTAAACTTGTTCTAAAGTAACTAGTAATATGAATATGAATAATATGTTCTATTCCAGTATTAGCACTAGTTAGCCAGCTTTAGCATGTCGCGACCGCTCCCCAGCTAGCGTGGCGGGTGTAACACTTCATGTCTTTCATTTTGAGTCTTTTTGGGTTCAGAACGAAGAATGTGGTTTTATAGTGCAGAAAAATTGGGAAGATGGTCGCTTAGTTACTGATTTTAGTGCAATTCAGTCGCATATTTCTTATTGTGCTAATGCTTTATCATAATATAGTGTCTTTATTTTTGGTAGTACAAAAAAGAAAATTCAATTGTTACAGTTTGCAATCAAACAGTGCCATGATTCTGATTGCTAGCAGGATGTTGAAGCTATTTCATAATTGAAGATAGAGCTACATACACTTTTTAGTAGAGAGGAATCTTATTGGTGTTAAAGATCTCATGTTTTATGGCTTGTGAAAGGGGACCAAAATACTAGATTTTTTCATATGAAGGCTTCAACGCGGCGTAAAAGAAATTTTATCACCTCCCTACAGGATTGTAATGGTGTTTGGCAGGAAGGGATATATGAGATTAAGCAAATTGTGTTAAATTATTTTTCAGATATTTTTTCTAGTCAGGGGCAAACAAAAATTGGGGAGGTTCTAGAGTCTATTGATCATAACCTTAATGATAGTGGTAATGCCTCTATGTCCTAACCTTTAACTTCAGAAGATGTTATTGCAACTTTGCATCAAATGCACCCACTGAATGCTCTAGGTCCAGACGGTATACCTATTCTCTTCTTCTCAAAATTTTAGGATATAGAAGGTCTGGATATGATCAAATGTGTATTGTCTTTTTTTAATAATGGTGTGATGTCTGATAATATGAACCACAGTTTTATAACTCTGGTCCCTAAAAATAAAGTCCCTAATTCTATTAAGGATCTCAAGCCTATTAACCTGTGTAATGTTATTTATAAGTTGATGTCAAAAGCCCCAGCTAATCCCTTAAAACTGTTTTGCCTAATCTTATTCATGAAACTCTGAGTGCTTTTGTGCCAAACCGCCTTATTACAGATAATGCATTGATTGCTTTTGAGATTTTCCACTATATGAAACTAAAACAGTAAGGCAATACTGGGGTTTTAGCTCTTAAACTGGATATAAGTAAGACTTATGATTATATAGAGTGGGATTTTCTATTAGGATTTTAGAGAAAATGTAGTTTCCAATGAGGTTTATTGACCGGGTTTATTATTGTATGTCAACTGTATCCTTTTTATTTTTAATTAATGGGCAACCTAAAGGTTTTTTTAAAACCTAGCAGAGGTCTTCGTTAAGGGGATCCCATTTTGCCCTATCTTTTCATTTTATGTGTGGAAGCTTTTTCATCTCTCATTAGAAGAACATGTGATACTAAGTTGATTCATGAAGTTAAACTGACATGGTGTTATCCAGAGATCTCTCATTTGTTTTTTTTACAGATGATTATATTTTGTTTACTTAAGCTACTTAAACTGAATGTCGGCATTTACTGAACTTGCTTCGCCAATATAAGTTAGCTTCAGGTCAGAAGGTGAATTTGGATAAAATGGAGATCTCCATTAGTGCTAATATATCTCATGAGCAGAGGGTGCAGCTTGCAAATATTCTATGGATTAAATTGGTGCCTTTTTACTTTAGATATCTTAGATTACCAACTTTGATTGGTAGATCAAAGATGTAAATCTTTAATTTTCTTAAAGGGCATTTATGGAAAAAGCTAAAAGGGTGGAAAGAGAAACTCCTTTCTAGGGTAGGCAAGGAAGTTTTAATCAAATCGGTTGCTCAAGCTATTTCTTCCTATATGATGAACTGTTTCAAACTCCTATCAATTTTTCATCAGGAACTTCAAAATTTAGTGAGCGATTATTGGTGAGGATTAAATAATTCTGAAAGGAAAATTCATTATAAGCAATGGTCTTCTTTATGTAATTCCAAAGGTGAAGTTGGATTGGGTTTTAGAGATATTAAAGCTTTTAATTTAGCTTTTCTTACTAAAAACGCTTGGCAACTTCAACAACAGTCTACTTCTTTGTGTGCTAAGATTTTCAAAGCCAAATATTTTCTTAACTCTAATTTTATTGGCAGCTCGTTGGGCTATCGGCCTAGTTATGTATGGAGTAGTTTATTTGCTTCCAAAGACATCTTGAGACGTGGCCTTTATTGGGGGGTAGGTGATAGGAATTCAATTCAAACATGGAGTGATCCTTGGATTTGGAGAAGTAATAGTCTGATGAGTATTTCTATAATTCATCCTCATACTTTAGGAGTGGATCCAAGGGTGAGTGATTTAATTGATATGGAGACAAGGTGTTGGAAATGTAATATGGTGCATGTTCTATTTTTACCATATGACGCACATTTGGTTTGTGGCATACCACTGAGTTATAAACTCACGATAGACCATCTATTTTGTACCAAATCTAAGGATGGTGTCTTCTCTATAAAGACTACTTACTATGAAGCTCAGAAATTTTTATTGGATTCTAGAAAGCAACCTTCTTCATCTGGATGACCATGTAAAATTTGGAATAGCATTTGGCACCAGCCTATTACTCCTAAAGTTAAACACTTTCTATGGCATTTGTGTTAAGAAAACTTGGTTCGGAGAGGTTGCAATATTTCAAAATAGTGTTTATATTACAGTGAAAATGAAACCAATTTGTATGTCTTTGCTAGATGCATTGGGTACATTATGTATGGTTTTCTTATAATTTGGGAGTTCAAGTTTATGCGGTTTAAGGTTTAAATATTGTGGACTAGTACTCTAATATAGTACAAAATCTCGATGTAGCTTCAAAGGCGAAAATATCACTCCTTATGTGGAATATTTAGAACTGCCGTAATAAACTTTTCCATCAAAACAAGGATGTTAATCCTGATGCTGTGAGTTGTGAAGCATTTAATTTTCTGCAGACTTTCTATGATGTGCAAAAATTAATTTGTCAAGAGGTGAGTTCCATACTTCAAAGGTAGCAGCGACCAGTAGCAAACTTTGTCAAATTAAATGTTGATGTCGTTGTTCCAAATAGTCAGTCTAAAGTAGGCTTAGGTTGTATTATTCATAATTCTAGTGGTACTTTACTCGTCTCTGCTGGTTTTCCTATCCCTATTTGCTGGGATCCTAGTATTGCTGAAGCTTATGTTGTCCTCTATGGTTTACAGTTAGCTTTTAAGAAAGGCTCTTCTGGGGTTAAAGTAGAGAGTGATTCTCAATTGTTGGTTACACTTTTGAATGCAAATAGAGGGGGGTTACCTGGTCCAAGATATCAAGCTTCTTGCAGGATCTTTTCTTATTATTGTCTTCCGTTATATCCGTTGTAGTTGTAACAGAGTTGCTCATTGCCTTGCTTAATAGGCTCTTAATTTGGATGTTGATAAAATTTTAGATAGGGATTCTCCTTTAAAGGTCCTTTTACTTTGTACTGCAGACTTATTATCATCTTAATGCAACTGCCTTTTAGTTTTCAAAAAAAATTATTTGTTTAATAATATATTATTTTGCCCTATTGCATTATATACTTATGGTTTGTATAAGTAGAAGTATATAGTAAATACATAAATAAATTTTACTATAAATTTTATAAAATTTTTTTTTTGATTTTAAGTAATACCACTACTAAACTTTTGGTGGATGTCTTAAAAAAAACAACTTTTGTTAGATGGTTGTCTAATTTAATTATCATGTATTTTACAGTTGAAACTAAAAGAAATTTATAGTTCAATAAATTATAGCATTAGTATTATATAATTTTTCTTTATGTTAACGATTTTGTGTAAGTAATATAGAATAAGGTATGAATCATGATAAGTAATATAAAGTACACGAATCATAGCAAGTAATTGATTAGTGTAAATTTTGGTTATGTTTTATTAATTAATTTGTTTTATTTTTTAGTTAATTTATGTTAATGCTGATATAGATAGGTTACTTATTTGTATTTTATTTTTTTAGATGTTAAGGGTGTGTTTCGAGTCATTTAAGAAGTCTCACATTTAGAAAGCTAAGAATTCAAGAAATTGGGAGTTGAGTTTTGAAGAAATCGTCGACATAGGCTAAGATACAACCATATTATTGGCCGTGTAGTATTCTGGAGTAAAATTAAGGCTTGAACACGGTTGAAGATACGACCATGTTGTTAGTAGTGTATCTCATTGGAGGATTTTTATAATATGCACACGGGTCGAAATACGCCCATGTACTTCACTGCCATATTTTCTTATGTTGGACACGATTCGAAACATGGGCGCGTATTAGTCCGGATTTATGAGAAAAGATAAGACACACCCATGTGTAAGGAGACATGGTCATGTACGAAGAAGAGTTTGGATAAAATCAATTTCTTTTGACGCTTATCGAAGGGGAATTTGAAGAGAATTATAAAAGGGAAGCTGATATTCTTTGAAAAGGACGATCTTTGGCGGATAAAAAGAAACCCTAGAGTATATTAAAGGATTAAAAAGTGAAGATTGAAGATTGAAGATTGAAATTGTAAAATTAATAATTTATTTCCTTCTTTCTATTTCTTATAATTGGTGATGGATTCTTTTTATATATTTTTAGAAATTGAATTAATAATATTAGGCTAAGATTTCATTCATTAGGGACTAAGGATCTGAACATGATTTAGTTTGATTTCTTTTAATAAATTTATTGTTTATATAAATTATGTTTATTGAACTTAATGGATACTATTGATTGATCAACTTTAGTATGATTATAGTTGAAACTATACATTGAGAGATGATAGTTTTAATTGAGCTATAAATATAAGTCTATGTTAGTTCGATGTTAGAGATAAATTGAATTAGCTAGATTCCTCAAGAGTTAAGTTTATAATTTATGATTTCATTTGACTAGGGTTTGGTAATTACAATGAAATTTGATTTACAAGATCTTAGTATATGGTTACAAATTTATTTAATATGCTTTGAGAAAAGTTAATTAAAATATAAGATGACTCAAGATTTGTATGAATAATTGAATTATAAATTGAAATAAACCAATGAGTGGGAGGTGAAGTAGTTCCTAATGAGCAGTGAATCATTGATAGTTCAATTTTATACTTTGTTTCTAGTAGATTTCGGTAGTTTAGCTGAGGTAATTGAAGTAATAAATTTGTAGCCTTAAACAATTAGAAAAAAGTTAATAGATGGATAGGTTATAATTTATGTGGGAACGATATGTATACTATCTTACACGTCGATTCTATATATTAGCATATTTGCACCAACTAGGATATTATTCCCACACAAAAAAAAAAAGGATTATTGAGTAGTAATCACAATAAATTCTTAAGTATTGATAATTAATTTACTAAATGTTGGTTATTTTTTAATAATTAAAACCCTTAATAACTAAATGTTGGTTATTGAGTAGTTGTCACAATAAATTCTTAAGTATTGATAATTAATTTACTAAATATTGGTTACTCCGTTCGTTCCATTTCAATTGTCGTTTAAGGTAGTATCATAAAAATTAAGAATCCTATTTAATAGGTATAATTATATGTACAAATGACTATATTATCCTCTTTTCAAAATACCAAAAGTTAGTACTCCAATCAAACTCTAAAACCAATATATGAGTAAAGTTGGAAATAAAAGTTTATTTTTTATTGGTAATTTAAACAAGTCATTTAGAGTGGAACAAATTTTATTTTTTTAAAAAACAATTGAAATGGAACGAATTGAGTATTTTTTTTTTTAATAATTAGAACCCTTAAAACAGTGAATCAAGATATTATCTACTTTCGTGAAAAATATTAATTAAAGTTTATTAATCCTTTTGATATTTAATTCTAGTTCTCAAAGGTTCTTGTATATACTTTCGTGGATAAAATATCTAAATTTAATCAATACATGAATTGATTGTACATTTTACTTTTC
>CATIWO010326008.1:0-10387 GCA_949673435.1 Macaranga tanarius | reverse complement strand
GATAAATATACCCTCATATATATTTAATTTATTTAAGAAAATTAGGTAATATCGAAGTACATAAATTTATTATTTAATTTAATTATAATTAATTTAGGTTAATTTAAATTATTTTTATATGATAATGATGATGATGATGATTATTATTATTATTATTATTATTATGTATTAATTAATTTAATTCAAAAAAATTATTTGGCATAAAAAACGGTCAATTTAAATATAGCTCTAATAAAATTTCTATTAATTAATACATTTAATTATTAGTAGGAATTGAGAATTAATTTAAATTGGAAATATACTTATTGAATTGGTGTTAATTAGTGACACATTAACTATTAGTGTAACAGCCCAAGATCACTCGGTCCACGAGGTATTGCCCGCTTTGGCACCGGCCCCAGGCAACGGTCCTCACGGTTTTGTCCTCAAAAGGCGCCTCGTGGAGGAAGGGGGCATTGCACCCATATAAGGCATGCCAATTACCCACTTCCATCCGATGTGGGATCTCACAATCCACCCCCCTTAGGGCCCAGCGTCCCCGCTGGCACACCGATCCCGAGGATTCGGTTCTGATAATTTTTAATGAAAATAAAGTTTTATTTAGGTTTATATTTTATTGTTTATAATGAAAAATGAAATAATGAAATAAATTGAATATAACAGTCGATTGATACAATTCAAAAATTTCTTAATGTTATTTATCTAATCATGCATTTATTCAGTATTCATTTCTTAATTTTGTTTAGACAATCTCCCGCCTATTTATCTAATCATGAAAAATTTTCAATAATTTTTTTGTATAATTTTATCTCATATATATAACTAATATAAATGTTTTGAATAAATTAAATATTTATTTTAATTATTTTTATTGAAAAATAAAATTTTCAATAATATATACTAAATTATTTTTTAAAAAACAACTAAAATATAAAAAAATTGTGAAAATATTCATAAGACTGGATTAAAATTACAAGTTGTAAGTATTTATTCTTCTTGTAAGGATAGAAGAAGAAAAAATGGTTATATTTATTTGTTATCTTCATCTCACACTAATTAATCACCAATTTTATACAATGCATATTCCATCATCAAAATGCATTTGGACTTTGTGTTGATTTAAAATATTGAATGAGGTACGTACCTTCAACAAATTTAAAAATGGGTAATGATATATAATGAATTAGGTAGATATAAATTGACTAGTGTAGTTTATATGTGGTTCAATTAGCAAGAGGGAGGTTGTTATTGACCTATTTGTTTCTATGATCTTAATACATGGACAGGGTAATATGGCTCATATATTTTGATTGCTATCTCTGTAGGTATTTTTTTATAATTGACTTTAATTTTTCTGTGCACGTAATGCTCAGATGCAGCTTTATTTTCAGAAGTACGTACAAATCCATGCGTAAAATGTAGTTGTGGGTTCTTTTAATTAACATGGCTCTGTCTACTTAAGCAAACCATATAAATGTTTTTTTTTTTTCTTTTGTCACTTTTAAATAGTTAATTAGCTTACACACAGTTATTCTCAAGGTTCTGCAAAATAAGTAGGATGCTTTTAGCATGTCACAGAATGTTGATTGTTGTGACAGACAGGCTTTCAAACATGAATCGATTCCTATCAAGTTACGTATGTAAAATTCTGAAACTTTTGATCTCAAAAGGTTAATAATTCTGAGAAGGTTGCTGCTGCATCTGGGAAGAAAAGGACCCAAAAGCTATATATACAGGAGGCATTTCAGGAAGACAACCAATACTAACAGCCGTTCATAAACATAAAAATACCAGGTGTAGGGGTTGAGCATCACCTGACCGAATCCAAATCGAACCGAACCAATTCGGTTTGGTTTGATTTTTGTTTCTTTTCATAGTTTGTTTCCAACCAAAAAACTGAATTTATATTAATAATATATATAAATATGCTTAAAATATAGAAGCTACAAGTCTTTAGCAAAGTGGTATGATGCTCAGGTCCTATGTTCAAATCCCAAATTTTCCACTTTCTTTTTACTCTTTTTTTCTCTTCTATTTGATTGATAATCAATAAAATTGCGCCCAATAGCCACTAACCTACTAGGATCTAGGTGATATTTCATCTCTTTATTTTATTTTTATTATTAAATCGGAAACCCAAAAAATCAAACCGATTTCTGACCTTAAATTTCGGTTTGGAATTCCTCAAAATTTTCGGGTCAGTTTCCCACCCGAATTTCCGATTGCACACTTAGGTGTTATGAAACTGGAGGCATTTGATCAGGAGTAAAACAATTGAACAGAACCAATAATATATAACAGATTGCAATATGCAGTCAAATACAAATCCCGAGCAAGAAAAACTAAACGCATCAAGAAATCTACAAAACGAAACATTACATATAACAACTAACTGAAAGACAATGATCAATTATTACATGTCTCCATAAAGTTACATTCAAGTGCATTCTCAATTGGACTAAAATTAGATCAACTAACTATAATAATTAAGGACATACATATTTGACGGATGGAAAAGCATATGATATAGTCAATAATCTTATGCAGGATCTTCGAGCAGTGATTTCATATATTTTATGAACTCTTTGTCTTCTTCAGAGATGGAATTAACGAGTTCCATGAGCTCTTCATCTTCAAGATAAAGAGGATCAGCAGCAGCAATTGAAGATATGGCATTATCATTGGTAGTCACACAACTGAAAGCATCAACACTGGCTAAAGAATCTCCTATCTTTTCTTCAATCTCAGGCACATCAATCTTGGAGCGTTTGAATCCCATCTCAGGCTTGACTTGCTGATCACTTGCATAGCTTCCATCTTCTTCATCCAATTCAGTTGATTTCCTCTTCTTATGATTATTCTTGATGCCACAAAGAACAATCTTGTTGCCTTTGTTTCTTTGAGGATCATCAAGAAAGTATTCTTGCATCAACCAACCACCATGTTCTCCTTTATCTTTCTCCTTCCGATACGAAAAGTTCTTGGCCCAGGAAATTTCCCCTAATGGATATGTTTTTCCTCTGTCAACGCCATGCCAAGTACCTCCACTCAAACCGACATTGAGGCTACAATTAGAACCGCCATCAGAACCCTTCCTCTTCTTCCATGGCTCCCTTTCTTGAATAACCCACCAGATCTTCATTCGGGTTGAACTTGTAACCAGGTGGAAAATATAAGAAACCATCCGAAACCCCATTTTCTTCAACCATTATTGATTGATTGTAACAAAAACTAAAACAATACAATAGAAGAGAAGAACACAATCTCTAGAAGTGGAAACAAATAAGGCAGGGTATGAGTGAGTGTAGTAGTAACAGTACGTACCTATCGTCTCTGTTTAAGACGGTACGTATTATTTAATACGTAACAACAGTACTGTAGACGTTTTCTTTTTCCTCAAACGAAAAAATACGACCTTATGATCCGAAGTCAGACGCATATTTTTTACCACATCACTACACTATGAAAAAAATTTTAAATTTTCGTCAAAAAAAAATTTTAATCAAGAATTATCTTTTATATTTGGACGGAGAAAAAAAAAAAATACTTCTAAGTATTAATTGTAATTATATAAATTTATTTTAAAATAAAAAAAAATTATGTAAATTTTCTCAATTTTTTCAGACCAAAATGGTGTGATGGTTGGAGTTGCTCTTAAAAAAAAGCACGACCGCTCTCATGATGACAATTGACGTTGGCAGCCATAAATAATTGTTATCTTCGTAGTGCTCATGAAAACGGTTGAAAATACACCTTTAAATTAAGGGTTAGTATCCATTGGTTGGTTGAGTTGAAAATTATACAAAATCAAATTAAACCAAAAATATTAAAAAAATAAACGAATAGAACTGATTAAAAATAAAAATCGAACTTAACCAAACTGAATATTTTTTTGGTTTGATTTGGTTCTATTGGTTTGTGCATTTTTATATTTTTAATAATTTTAAACTTATTGACCATTTATAATTTTGCACTATTTTAATAATACTTGTAAGATTTATTATTGTTATTTTTTATATTTAAATAATTTATTACTTTTTAATATATCAACCAAGCCCATTATTCAAATCAAATTTAAATAACTTCAGTTTCAATTGTTTTAGTCTTAAATAATTTGGCTAAGAGTTTAAAGTATTTAAAAAATAATATTATTGGTCTAATTTAAATTTGTTGTTCTAATTTTTGGTAAACCAGATTTAAGTGATATTTCTGCAAATAAAACTTGACTTCTTTCGGACAATGTAAATTGTCAAGCGCTTTTACCACAATTTGCTTGAATCCCAACAAAAAAATTTATAAACTTGACAATGAACATAAATAGAAAAAATTTTATTTTTATTTTTATTATTATTTTATTTTTTATTTGAGTGGAAGCATTGCTGTGTTTAAGGGTGAGCATCAGTCGGTTTCGGTCGGTTTGGTCAAAGAACCACCAAAACCGACCAAGAAAAAATTCTGACCGAAACCGAACCGAACCAGGAAAAAACCGAATTGAACCGAACCGAATCGGTTCGGTCGGTTATTCGGTTAACCGATTTTATTTTTTAAATAAAATTTTTTTTATTTATAATTTTATAATTTTTTTAAACTTATTCTTTAATTATATAACTAAAAAAATATTTTTTATTTATAATTTTAATATTTATATATAATTTTATCTAATTAATATATTTTATTTAATATTTTTCTAATAAATATATTAATAGGTCAGTCGATTCGGTTATATATTTTGAAAAACCAAAATCGAACCGAACTTAATCGGTAACCGATCGAACCGGTCGGTTCAATTCGGTTCGATTCGGTTATTCGGTTTCGGTCGGTTTTTGCTCAGCCCTAGCTGTGTTATATCTTGATTGCTATCAGCAAGAGAGCGAGGTTGTTGTTGCATGCTGTAAGACCATATTTGTTTCGATAATCTTAACACAAGTACAGGTATTTATGTTATAAGGATAAAGATAGGCGTGCCTATCTTATATTTCGCGGGAGGCAAAATTACACTTTTACCCCAGTGAGATTTTTATAATTAAAAATATATAAATTAATATAAAAAATATATAATATATGAGTTTATAAATTAGGATACGATGAGTTCATCCAGTTCTTTTTTAGATTTTAGATTTTGTCAATTCAATTAATTAAATAGTTAAAAAATATATTTTTTATTTTTATATAATTTTTATATTATACAAAAATAAATAAATAAATAATTATATTATATTATATAAGTTTATAAATTATCACACGACGGTTCATCTAGTTCTTTTTTAGATTTTTAATTTTGTCAATTTATTTAATTAAATAATTAAAATATATATTTTTAATTATTATATAATTTTTTATTATTAATTAAAAAAGACAAAAGTGTAATTTATGTCTTTTCCCCCAATTCACATCGACTATTGCTATCCTCATTATAACTGGAGACTTTAATTTTTTTGTATAGGTAATGCTGCACCTTATTTTCAGAAGTACAAATCTATGCTTAAAATATAGTTGTGGGTTCTTTTAACATGGCTTTGTTTACTTAATCAAACCAGATTTATACCTTCTTCTCAAGGTTCTCGAAAATAATTAAGTAGGATGCTTCTAGCATATTACGGAATGTGAATTGTTGTGACAGGTTTTCAAACATGAATGCCTGTAAAATTCTGAAACTTTTGATCTGAAAAAGGTTAATAATGCTGAGAAGGTTGCTGCTGTATCTGGGAAGAAAAGGACCCAAAAGCTATATATACAGGAAGCATTGAGGAAGAGCAGGTGGCCTGTATGAAAGTGGAGACATTTGATGAGGAGTATACAATTGAACACAACCAAAAATAACAGTTTGCAATATGAAGTCAACAAATACAAATACCAAGCAACAGTTAAAAAATTCTGATTTGCATTCTAGTGTATTCTCAATTGAACTAAAATTAGATAATATAACTATAATAACATACTTTTGATATACTAAATACTATATATATCTTATGCAGGATCTTCGAGCAGTGATTCCAAATATTTTATGAACTCTTTGTCTTCTTCAAAGATGGAATTAATGCGTTCCATGAGCTCTTCATCTTCAAGATAAAGAGGATCAGCAGCAGCAATTGAAGATATGGCATTATCATCCGTAGTCACACAACTGAAAGCATCAACACTAGCTGAAGAATCTCCTATCGTTTCTTCAATCTCAGGCACATCAATCTTGGAGCGTTTGAATCCCATCTCAGGGTCGACTTGCTGATCACTTGCATAGCTTCCATCTTCTTTATCCGATTCAGTTGATTTCCTCTTCTTATGATTATTCTTGATGCGACAAAGAACAATCTCGTTGCTGTTGGTGTTTCGAGGATCATCAATAGAGTATTCTTGCATCAACCAACAACCATGTTCTGCTTTATTTTTGTTATTCCGATACGAAAAGTTCTTCTTGGTCCAGGAAATTTCCCCTAATGGATATGTTTTTCCTCTGTCAACGCCATGCCACTTACCTCCACTCAAACCGACATTACGGGCATAATTACAACCGCCATCAGAACCACCCTTCTTCTTCTTCTTCTTCAAAAAGCTGAAGACATAAAGAAACCCATTAGCATCACAAGTTGCTCGATCAACACTCTCCCATATCTGCCATGGCTCCTTTTCTCCATAGACATCAAAATCTTGAATAACCCACTGATGTGGGAATGACTTTTGATTAACCCGGTACCATAGATAGCATTTGACCAGCTCTTCATCTGTTGGTTTGAACTTGTAACCAGGTGGGAAATATGGAAAACCATCAGAATCCCTTTTTTCTCCTTCCATTATTGATTGGATTATAACAAGTGAAACCCTAAAATCAAAAACAAAAAGAATAGAAGAGAAGAACACAATCACAGAACTGAGCGTAGAAAATAAGGCAGGCAATGAGTGAGTGAGTGAGTGAGTAGTGTGTGTGACCCTTATTTATAAGCAACAGCTATTGACGGTGCATGGCTATTGTTGCCTTCCGTTTTAGGAAATTTCTATTGTGATAGGACTCCTTTTTAAACCGAAACGTGCGGTGGAGTAAAACTAAAAACTAATTCCACTGCCCCTGTGCAATAATTCAATATGTATTTTTGCAAAATAATTGTATTTCTATATGAAATCTAATTCTAATTGGTGCTATTAGAACAAAATTAATTCTAGAAATAAACTATTTTTATATAAAAATAAATTTTTTATGTAGTTGTTTATTTTATCAGTTATAATGAATAAATGAACGGTATAAAATGAATATTATTGATCCCGCTGATTTTGTCACAATTCAAAAATTTTAAGAATTTCTATTTTTTAAAAATTTTATTTACAAACTGTACAAAATAAATTTAATTATTATCATAATGTTTTTAGTATGTAATCTTGATTGAAGCTTAAACCTGTAATTTTTTTTTTTTTTTTTTATCTATTTCAGTCATAACTGGTACTCTTTGTTCATCGTTAACTACTGTTTATGCGCATGATCATTGAGAAATTTTTTATTTTAATTTTTTATATAATTGTATCCCATGTAAATGAATAATATAATATTCTGAATAAATTAACTACTTATTTTTATTGACAAAAAAAATGCTTAACAATATGTACTAAAATATTTTCAAAACAATAACGACAGTATAGATATTAGAACAAAATTAATTCTAGAAATATTTTATAATATTTTTATAATTTTTTAAATCATATATATTTCTAATATTATAATTTATTATAAAGTTTTTATATTTCAATTAGATAAAATAAATTTAAAAAAGCATACAGTTTTTATTTTTTATTTTATATAAATTTGGTTGAATTATTTTAGTTATTGTATTGACTTAATTGTTAATAATAAAAATCATATTAATTAATTAGAAAATTTTTAAAATTTTAAGGATTAAATTGAATATTTTTAATTATCATTATTTTTTCATCCAATAAGAGTTTAATGTGCCAAAAAAATAAAATTTTTGTAAAAATACAATGTGCCAAAATCTACAAATACGGATTGCAATGTAAAAAACAAGTATAAAGGTGCAACGTTAAAAAAATTTAAGAGTATAAAAGATTAAAATGCATTTTTTAAAAAGAAAATGAAAAACCTAGAAACAACCAAAGTGGGAGTCAAACCCACGACCTTCTGATCAAAAGTCATAAGCGCTAATCCACTGCACTATATATATTAAGAAAACCACCTTAACTCGACAATCTACTCGAGTGACTTGAGTTCGAGTATGATTCTAAATTTTTTTTAGTCACTTTTAAGTAGATTACGAGTTGGTTTAACTATAGTACACCCTAAATATTAATTTCAATTTAAAAAAAAAAAACCAATACCAATTTATGTTTTTTTTTTTAATGTATGGTTCATTTTTAGACTTTTTAATTTCTCTATTTTTATCTTTTCAATTTTTTTATTTCATTTTATCTATAGTAATTTTCTTAATTTTTTTAAATAAAGGAATTATCCTGTACTTTTTACAAAGAAATATTATTGTTTTTATAAAAAAAAAAAAACTATTCAGTATGCATCTTTAAAGGTAATTATATTAATATGTTCAAATAATTAGTCTTATTGGAACAAAATTAATTTTAAAAAAAAAAACTATTTTTAATGAAAAAAATATACTTAGTTTTATATTCTATTAGTTAATGAAAAGATGAACGAAATAAATTGAACATACCAACCGAATTGTCACATTTAAGAAAAAACTTTAAAATTATTATTTTCTTAATTTTATTTAAGAAAATAATTCAATGTGTGTTTCTTAATTTTTTTTAATAAAAATAATTAGTCAACTCCAGCCAATTTATCTAATGATGAAATATTTTCAATAATTTTTTTGCATAATTTTATCTTTATATAAATAAATAATATAAATGTTTTGAATAAATTAAATGTTTATTTTTCTTGAAATAAAATTTTCAATAATATCTACTAAATTTTTTTGAAAAAGAAACAGAAACATAAATATTTTGAAAATATTGAATATTCATAAGACTGGATAAAAATTATAAATTGCAAGTACTATTATTTTCATCAAAAAGACTTAACACAAATCGAAGGATGACTGGCATTATAAAACTATAAAAGAATGGTACTCCAGTCCATCAGCTTTATTTTTTTTAGTGGAAGCATTCTTTTATTTGTTATTTTCATCTCCAACTAATCGCTAATTTTATAGAGTGGACATTCCATTATCGAAATATTGAATTTGGCACCTTCAACAAATTAAAAATATATATAAAAAAAAAGGGTAAATACAGAATTAGTTTATTAGGTAAATATAAATAAAAATTGAAGAATTGACTAGTGTAGTTTATATATGGTTCAATTAGCAAGAGATAGGTTGCTGTTGCATGTTGTAAGACCATATTTTTTTCTATAATCTTAATACATAAGAACTGGTTAATTTGGATCATATATTTTTATTGCTACCTCTAGAATAATACTATGCAGTATAAAACTAAATAAAAATTAACTTTATGCACCTTATTTTCAGAAGTACAAATCCATGCATAGAATAATGTAGTTGTGGGTTCTTTTAACATGGCTCTGTCTACTTAATAATCAAACTAGATAAATGCTCTTTTTTCTTTTTGTCACTTTTAAATAGGGATAATGATAGATATCTCGCCGCGCGAAATCGCGTGGTGTAATACGATAACTTTTTTTTTAAAATTAAAAAAGAGCCCTCCATTTTACCGATAAGCTTCTACTTTTTAGGTGTAAACCCCGTTATTGTTTTGCTACATTACTTTTTGTTCATGTAGTGCAGTGCGACAATAAACATTAGCATTTAAATAATTAGTTTACACAGTTATTTCTTCTTCTCAGGGTTCTGGAAAATAAGTAGTTATGATGCTTTTAGCATGTAACAGAATGTGGATTATTGTCTCAGACAGGCTTTCAAACAAGAATTCCTGCAAAATTCTGAAACTTTTGATCTCAAAAGGCTAAGGCTGAGAAGGTTGCTGCTGTATCAGGGAAGAAAAGCTATACATACAGGTGGCATTCAGGAAGAGCTGGTGGTATGAAAGTGCAGACATTTGATCATCAGGGGTAAACAATTGAACACAACCAAGAATATATAACAGATTGCAATATACATTCAACAAATACAAATCTCGAGCAAGAAAAACTAATTTCATGACCAATTAATTCTCATATCTTCAGCAAAATGATATCTTTAATTAGTTCTTCTGATAAACTCTGTCAGCCTACATGCATGGCCAACAGATTACACAAAACCATATGTAATATATGAGCATTTTATTTGAATATTAGCATGCATCTAACAGAATCAAGAAATCTACAAAACGAAACATAACATATAACAATTGACTGAAAGGCAATGATCAATAATTACATGTCTCCATAAAGTTACATTCAAGTGCATTCTCA
>CATIWO010326000.1:0-13842 GCA_949673435.1 Macaranga tanarius | reverse complement strand
CATGATTAACAACCAAGAAAAATGAAAGTAGGTATGAAACCCTAACACTCAAGTAGTTCTTTCATTAATAACATTTAAAAGGTACACAATTTATTCCTTAGAATTTTTCTATTATAGTATCCCCCACCTTTTCATATTACTTAGTGTGGATACCTCAATAAAGTCCTTTGGATACTCATACCCTTTATAGAGCATTAGAGTACATGTACGAGTGCGTTTTACGCTCCATCTCGCTTAAGGAATTTATTATTTTTATTATTTTTTTTAATATAGTACCTATGTATATATGAACTACATGAAATATTTAAATTCCTACAAACATCTTTCTTAACAATCAAGCATGCTAGTTCAATCACTCAATGAAGGAGTAAGTATTAAGTTTATTAAAATTTAAAAATCCTTAACCACAAGTTATTCCTCTAACTTAATAGTCAAAACTAAACATTAAGTGAAGGTTATTACACTTACTCAAGAAGAACACACCTAATGATATAAATTCTTCATAAAAATAGGCTTAAAAACTCAAGTGACGGGTCTTTTATTTATGCAAAAATAAACTAAAATGCCAAAATGACAAAACATAAAAATAAAAAGGGAAAGAAAACTTCCCTAGTCAGATGCATTCGAAGACGAAGTCTCTGGAACTATGATCTCAATAGAAGGCTCTGTTGATGCCTTAGTTCCTTTGTTTTAAGAAATTAATTATTTCAGCTCATTTACTTTAGCTATCAAATTGTCTATCCTTGCGTCTTGTATAGTCTCATAAACTTGAAATTTGGTGATCACATCCATAATCATATGACCAACCTTTTGATCAGTTCAATTTTCTACATCTTCTATCTTCTTTTCGATTTTCTAAATACTTTCTTCAAATCTCTTCCTTTTCGCTGCTCTATTCTTTTTCCTTGCTTTGGCCTTACCATCCTTCTTATTTACTCTTGCATTCTCATGAGCTATTTAAGGTTTGATATCTTCTTTTTTCTCTTCACTGATATCATTAAAATTTTCTACCACCTTTGGAAAAGGAACATCTCCATGTCTCAAGGCAGTTTGATGCAGCTAATAACATTTTCGATTGTCTGCATCCTCTAGCCTTTCCAAATCTGTTATGATCTCAGCTCTGACCAAAAAATCTTCATCAAAGTTCTCACATTCCAATGGTTCAAAAAAGGTGAGTTTCCTTGGTACAAAGTGCATGGCCAGGTTCGTGATAATATGGCCCATAGACATCAATGTTTTCCTTTCCTGCACAGCATGCCACATCGAACGAAATAAGATATGTACTAATCACCCTACGTTCAGTATACATACACCATATTAAGAATAATTGATCGGGTGTAACTTTAGTGCTATCGTACCTATAAAAAATAGTATGTGTCATGAATTTGTGCATCAATAAATATGAGTGACTATCAATTAGATCACTAACTATTGTATCTCCATGACTTATTCTATCCCCTTTTGTAATTTCAAACCAAAACTGACTCATGTTAAATTTGGGAGGAGGTTGACAAATACCTCATTCGACAAAACTAAAAATTTCAGTCATGAGTTTATAGTCAAAATCATATTCTTTTCTAAAGAATTTACATGAAAAAATTCTTTGCTCTTCATCTTTGATTTTCAAAGTAGCATAGAATTCAATGGTCAATTTTAAGAACACATCATATTGTATTGTTTTCAACTTATACCAGCCTAGCTTTTTGCACAAAATATTCACAAAATCATGCGTTTCAATTTCTTTCAAGGCCTGATCATCAAAATATTTAGGCATGCATATATTTTTTTTTGCTAAGAGAACATAATCTCTTACCTTCTTCATATGAGAGAATAGGAAAAAAGGCATCATACTTATCTTTGAGATCCATTGGCTTAGGTTTTAGCTCTATTGGTGCTTTCCCTTTTGCATTGGACCTTCAGCTATTGCTAGACATGCTATTTGAACTTATTAGGTAGCAAGACAAATAATTACAGAGAAAATAAATGCAGAGAATTTGATGTAAAGAAGAATGTAGAGAATGTAGAAGATTTGAGAGTTCAACAATCCTATGCCTTTAAATAGAAAAAGAAAATTAAATTTTTACAAGGACTAAACAACCCATCTCCTAATCCTATGTGAAAAGATAATTTTTATTAAAAAATAAAAACTACTATCCCAATAGAAAAAGGACATTATAAATTAAAATCCTAAAAACTAAAAATAATAAAATAATCCTAAAAACAATTGGAAAATAAAAAAATTTTAATTAAAAGATTTTAATTTTTCCTTTCCCACGCTTAAAACTTACAATGTCCTCAGTGCTGAAAAATTGGTCAAAATTCGGGTAGGAAGCAAAATCAGGTCGCACGACCATGCTAGAATTGCGTATGGCCGTGCCTGCTTCACGTCTGGCACATAATTATTTGTGCATGACCATGCGCAATTCACGCATGGCCGTGCCTACTTCGCACCTGGCACAGGCTATGCTTGGCTTGCCCATGCCGAAAAATGGCATGGGCGTGCTAAACACTAACACATGAAAAATAACATTGCAAAAATTAAATTAAAGGCATTAAAACTTAAACAAAAACACATTCAGCATATATAATTAAACAAGTTTGACATAAACACAACTACAATAAGGATAATTAAACATTAAAACACACATCAAACTTAAACTAAAACTAAGTGCAATACAAATCAACAAAATCTAACATAAAATTCAAACAACTACTCTTCTCAAAAGCTTCAATTGTTGTGCTCAGGGTCTTGTGGAGGATAAGGAGGTGGTAAGAAGTTTTACGAATGAAAATATGCCATCAAGTTGTGGTTAATCATGTTAATGCTTTGATTCATGCCTTGAGCCATTGAAGTTAGTTCACGATCATTCGAATCAATTACACCTACATGAAGTTCTAGATTATCTAATCTTTGCATTACATCTTATATGTCTCCATTTTCCTCCTTATCATCCATTTGTTATGGTTGCAGTGTATGAATGAGGTGGGGATTTCTGTGATAATCTCTAGTAACCATGCCAATAGCTTCCATCATCATCATGTCAATCAAAGAATGACCCTTAAGTTTTTCAAAAGGCATATTGTTAACATCGAAACCAATATAACAAGCAATGTTAGTGACTAATCCACCAATTTTGATTTCCCCCGCCATTTTGGTAGCTACATCCTTCAACTTGAGTACTATTGCATGATACACATCCAATTTCACATTGTTATACATACAATACAAAATGTTCAACTCAGTTGTGGTTACCACAGAATCACCATCCTTCCTAGGAAATAAAGAATGTGTCATCAACCAATGTAAATACCATAGAGCCGGTGATTGAATTTGAGGTTCTTTCACCGACCTAGCCTCATAAAATCCACTCCTTTGCCTCGTTATCTCATTCTAAAATGCATGCCTATCATATTCAACCATAGCATTTTGATTCGTAGGAAAGTACAACACATCATTTAACTCAAACAAACCTATGCTATGTTCTTTATTTCCCAATCTAAAAGTCATCACTAGGGCTTGCTTATCAAAATGGAATAAAGATAGGAATTCACATGTAGGCCTAACATAAGTTTGATATTGTAGGAGTACAAATGCTTCCCACCCCATTCTAGTGAGATACATATTAACTTCATCCAACAAACCTATTTCTCTCAAAGAAGATGCACTGATATACTTGTTAGGCACTATTTTCCTAGAAAGTAATTGCTCAAATTTCTTCCTTTGCCCCTCATACCAAAATTCAATACGTGTAGGGAAAGGTCTTACCATATAATCTTCATAATTTCCACCCGGATTGGTAGAGCTTCCTCTATATGTCCTTTTTGATCTTGGCCTTGATTTCTTTATAGCATAAGTTTTCCTTCTTGGCTCTCTTTCCATGAGTGATTAATTGATGAAGAGCTTGCTAAGAGAGGATTTCAACTAAAGGAAGAGAAATGGTGTAGGAGGATATGACAATGAAGAAATTGATTTTGATAGGAAGATAAGAGAAGAAGGTGGTGTTTATATAGAGAAGAGAAGAGTAAAGAATAGATTAAATTTGAGAAATTAAAGAGTTAGAAATTGAAAAAGTAGTCAAAGTTAAAGAACCCTAAAAATTGGGAAGATAGAGATGTTGGAAAGGTGAAAAGGTTATAAGAATTTAAAGAATTTTGAATTGGGCATGTTTTTGAAAGGCACTTTTATGTCTTTTATTTCAAAGACTCGACAGTGCATACGCCCATGCCAAAATTGAGCATGGGCGTGTGCCTATGATACCTAATTTGAGCAAGGCAGGCACGGGTATGCGCAAAACACGCATGGCCATGGCTGCTTTAGTTATTTTTATTCTGGCATATATCTAGGCAAGTATGGGCATGTGAAAAACACGCATGGCCATGCTTGCCCTCGAATTTTCTACCCTAACCTCACCTATTTAGCTTATATGGTCATACAATAAGGTACGAAACCTATCTACTTGAACCTATCAAGAAAAATTCTAGAAATTAAGCACAAATTATCATGTAATCATAACCATTTAGTTCCCACAAAGATATACACTTACACTACATCTTCTAGCGCTCCTTCTCTTCTTCAAATCCTTATCTTTTCTAAAGCTTCTTCTCTTTTCTTCCTACAAAACAAAAGATGAAAAATTCATAACTCAAAATATAAAGCTAAACTAACTTAAAGAAAATAAAAGTAAAAATGAAAAGAAAAACTTAGTTGAGCTCCTAAGAAGTGCTCTTTAGGGTCTATGAACTTAGACCATCATGATCTTCAGAGTGTTGAATCAGCCAAAAAGGCCAATTGGTGAGAGTTCTCCAATGTGCCTCTATAGTAGATTTTTAGTCTTTGCCTATTAACTTTGAACTTTTCTTCTTGAGTGTTGCAAACTTCCACAGCTCCATAGGGATAGACATGGCTCACTACAAATGGTCCCGACTATCTACTCTTGAGCTTCTTTGGAAATAATCTGGGTCTGGAATTGAATAGCAACACTTGGTCTTCTTCTTGAAAACTCTTAATCTTCACCTTGGCATCATGCCATTTCTTTTTATTTTCTTTACAAATTCTGGAGTTTTTATATGCCATCTCTCTTATCTCCACCAATTCACTCAACTGCAAAAGTCTCTTTTCAGCTGCTTTCTTGCAGTCATAATTCAAAGCCTTGATTGCCCAGTAAGCTTTATTCTTAATTTTGACAGGAAGATGACATGCTTTTCCATAGACCAACCTATATGGAGACATTCCAATAGGTGTCTTATATACTATTCGATATGCCCACAAAACATCATTCAACTTCCTTACCCATTCTTTTCTCGACTTCGTTTTAATTCTCTGTTGCTGACTTCCACTTGTCCACTTATTTGGGGATGGTATGGAGTAGCTATCTTGTATCTAACCCCATAACGAGCTAGTAGTGCTTCCATATTTCTGTTACAGAAATGTGATCCACCATCACTTATGATAGCTCGAGGCATCCTAAACCTAACAAAGAGTCTTTGCAAAAATTTATAAACTACTCTTACATCATTAACTGCATATACTTGAGCTTCCACCCATTTGGATATATAATCTACATAGACAAGTATATACTTATTTTCGTCTGACATAAAAATGGCTCTATAAAATATATGCCCCACACATCAAATATTTCTACCTCTAGAATTCCCAACTGGAGCATTTCATCCTTCTTTAAAATATTACTACTCCTTTGACATGCATCACAACTCAGTAAAACTTTTTAGTATCATAAAAGAGAGTAGGCCAAAAGAATCCTGCTTCAATAATCTTTGCAGTAGTTCTTTGTGGACCGAAATGACCACCACTGATCATCCCATGATAGTGTTGAAGAATTGAAATGATGTCTTCATGTCCTACACATCTTCTTATCATGCCATCACTGTATAGCTTCCATAGATATAGATTATCCCACAGGTAGAACTTAGAGTCATAAATGAGCTTCTTTTTCTATTGACTATTGAATTCTTTTAAAAATTTTCCACTAGAGACAAAGTTAGCTATATCAGCAAACCAAGGTGCATTTAAACTTCGAATTGCTAACAACATCTCATTCGAGAAGAACTCTTAGATAGGTTCTTCCTCTTCATCTTCTGCTTGCTTTAGTTCCAATCTTGAGAGATGATCAACCACTAAATTCTCTGATCCTTTTTTATCTCTGATCTCAATGTCAAACTCTTATAAAAGTAGCACCCATCTTATGAGTCTTGGCTTTGAGTCCTTCTTATTCAAGAGGTACTTCAACGCTGTATAATCTATATACACAATAACTTTAGAACCAAGTAAGTAATATTAAAATTTATCAAAAGTAAAAATTACTGCTAGCATCTCCTTCTCGGTTGTGGCATAGTTGAGTTGTGCATGATTCAAAGTTTGACTTGTATAATAGATGATATGAAGTTTATTCTTATTCCTTTGGCTAAGTACATCTCCTATTGTATGATTACTTGGATCGCATATCAATTCGAATGGAAGATTCCAATATGGTGAAATAACTATAGGAGCTGATATCAATGCTTCTTTCAACCTATCAAAATCCAATTTGCAATCATTAGTAAAGGCAAAAGAAGAATCTTTCTTAAGTAATTTACAAAGAGGTTTAGAGATTTTTGAAAAATCCTGGATAAACCGCCTATAGAATCTTGTATAGCCTAGGAAACTTTGAATTCCTTTGACGTTTGTTGGGTATTAAAGTTTTCAATAGTCTCCACCTTTGCTTTCTCCACTTCAATACCTTGTGCTGAAATTTTATACCGAAGAATGATTCCTTCTTCCACTATAAAATGACACTTTTTCTAATTCAGCACTAGGTTTATCTCTTCACACCTTGTAAGTACTTGCTCCAAATTTTCCAAGCATCCTTTAAAAGAGTTTTTATAGACTGAGAAATTATCTATGAACACATCCATAATCTCTTCCACCAAATTTGAGAATATGGCCATCATGCACCTTTGGAAGGTTACTGGAGCATTACATAATCCAAATGGCATCCTTCTATATGCAAATGTGACATAAGGACATGTAAATATCATTTTCTCTTGATCCTCTGGAGCAATTGCTATCTGATTGTAGCCTAAATAGCCATCTAGGAAGCAGTAGAAAGTATATCCTACTATCTTCTCCAGCATCTGATTTATGAATGGTAATGGGAAGTGATCCTTCCTTGTAGCTGAATTCAATTTTTTGTAGTCAATGCACACTCTCCATCCATTCACCACTCTTATAGAAATCTACTTTCCTTCTTCATTTTCCACCACAATCCTGCCTCCTTTCTTTGGTACACACTGGATAGGACTTACCCATGAACTATCTGAAATTGGGTAAATAATCCCCGCATCTAGTAACTTAACCACTTCTTTCTTCACTACTTCTTGTATGTTTGGATTGAGCCTTCCTTTCCTTTTAATAGTTGGCTTGTATCCATCTTCCATTAAAATTTTGTGCATACAATAAGATGGACTTATCCCTCTTATATTCAAAATTTGCCAACCAATTGCTCTTATTATCCTCTTGAGCATCCTTACAAGCAAGTCTTCTTGGTCTCAGGTGAGTTTAGAAGATACAATCATAGGTAAAGTTTGGTTTTCTCTAAGAAAAGTATATCTCAAATGTTGAGGTAAAAATTTCAAATCTACATTCGGTATTTTAATGATTGATGGTGGTGTAGGTTCAGTGTTTGGTAATTGAATTTGGGAAAAATTAGTTTGGTGTTTAAGGTAATCTTCATCTTGGGGGATTTGTACC
Source organism: Macaranga tanarius (assembly GCA_949673435.1). NCBI lineage: Eukaryota > Viridiplantae > Streptophyta > Magnoliopsida > Malpighiales > Euphorbiaceae > Macaranga > Macaranga tanarius. The sequence continues at coordinate 6,095 of CATIWO010326000.1, read as the reverse complement.
TGCATACACTTCTCAATATACTCCAATTTATCATAATTTTCTAACCTCCTTCGTTGGACTTTAATCACACATTCATCCAAAATATCAACTCTAAAATATACATCACTATCAGAAGAATGTTTCATACCTTAATAGATATTGAACTTACAACTTTCCTTACCTACTCTTAGAGTTAGTGTTCAATTATAAACACTGAAAAAATATCTAAGAGCGACAAAATCAATGGAACATCTTTATCTTCCTCAAAGTCAAGAACGACAAAATCCACTGAAAAAATAAATTTTTTAGCCCTTACTAGTATATCTTCTACTATGCCCTCTGGTTCCTTTACTATTCTATCTACTAGTTATAAGCGGATGTTTGTTGGCTTTACTTCTCTAAGTCCCAATTTCCTGGAAATTAACAATGACATAAGGTTAATAGAAGCACCAGAATCACACAAAAATTTTTAAAATTATAAATTCCCAACAGAATATGAAATAGTAAGACTCCCTGGTTGCTTCCTTTTTAAAGAAAGTTTATTAGAAATGATGGCACTGCACTCCTTTGTAAGTGTAACTATCTCAAATTCTTACATTTTCTTTTTATTCGAAATCAACTCCTTTAAGAACTTTGCCTATTTTGGCATCTGAGCTAGACATTCCACCAAAGGTATATTAATATGGAGTGTCTTGAATCTTTCTAAAAATTTTACAAATTGCTGATCATGTTCATTTTTCCTCAACCTTTGTGAATATGGTACTGGAAGTTCATATGCCCGAATTGGTGATCTGAAGTTTGATGGTGACTTTGCCTTGTCTTTCTTCTCCACCTTCACTTCTAGCTCTTCTGGTGCCTCAACCCTTTCATCATCCTGTTCTTTTTCTCCTTCGTTCTTCTTCTTTTCATACTCCATTATTGCTTTAGGGGTTTGGATATCTTTACCACTCCTTAAGGTGATAGCCTTGACTTACCATTTTGGATTTTTCTCCGTATTGCTCGGTAATGCACCTTGATTCCTTATTGATAAGGAATTTACTAGTTGTCCCATTTGCACTTCTAGATTATGGATAGAAGAAGAATGATTTCAGATCATTTGCTCCATCCTTTTTTGAGCTTTATCTTGCTAACTCATCTTTGATGGCATTACATCCATGAATTTCTCCATTTTACTTTCTATGGAAGTTGAGGATGAACCTTTGTCTTGGTAAAATTGAGTTTGAGGTTATTGTGCATTCTGACCTCCAAATCCTGGTGGTGCCTGTGGTCTCCACTGGTTATTTTCTTAATTACTCCAAGAGAGATTTGGATGATTCTTCCAATTAGGATTGTAAGTATTGCCATAGACTTGGTTTTGAGGTCCTTTGAAGTTGCCCACATAGTTAACACCCTCCATAGACATTCCTTGTATCAATTGTAGGATGACCTCCTTGACATAGTTTACAAGAGGAAGACAATGTAGATACTATATTAACGTTCACTTTGTCCATCTTTTTTGTCAGAGTATCAAGCTTTGCATTCAACATAATAAAATTATCCACTTTTATAACTCCAGCCTTCTTTATAATGGTCCTTTCATTAGACCACAAACTTTGTGCATTTACCATTTCTTCAAAGAGATCTAAGGCATGTTCTGGTGTATTTGATATGATAGTACCTCCTGCTGCTGCATCAATGTTGACTCTAACCATATGATTTACTCCTTTATAAAATGATTGCACTAAATCCCATGCAGGAATCAATTGAGGTGGGCATTGTTTCTGAAGGTCTTTGAATCTTTTCCAACACTCATAGAATATTTCATTATCTCTTTGAAAGAAAGAGTTAATCTCATTTCTGATCCTCAACACCTTTGCAGGTGGTAAGTATTTGTTGAAGAAAGCTGTGTAAAGCTCTTACCAAGTGTTAATGGAGTTGGATGGCAAACTTGTGAACCATCTCTTTGCTTTATCCATAAGAGAAAATGGAAAAAGAATCAATCGGATTGCATCAGGTTACACTCCATTCATCTTAAAGATAGAACAATACTCCAAGAATTGAGACATATGATTAAATGGATCCTCATGTGGTAGCCCATTGAATGGTGAATTTTGAATCATTTAGATCATTGCCGGTTTGATTTCAATGTTATTTGCTTCTACCGCTGGCCTTACAATTGGTGTTTGATCACCTTGCACATTAGGACTCACAAAATCTCGCATGGTTCGCTGACCAATCTGAGGATTCTGAAGAACTTGTTGCCTCGGTGGGTCATTCCTTTCGTCATCCCCTAAGTCCATTTTGCTTGGTGATTGTCTTGATATGATTATTTATTTCTTTTTCTCACGAACTGTCTTTTCTAACTCCAAATCAAGTGGTATCAATAAAAGTCCTTATTTGCTTGCACTTCGTGTGATGTGCATCAACTAACACAAATTTCTATAATACCATAATCAGAACCAAAATTAAAAATCAATATAAATCAAGAAACATAATTTTTTTAACAATATCAATTCTATTAATCCCTGGCAACGGCGCCAAAAACTTGATGAGTACAAATCCACAAGTGCACAGAATCGTATCAAATAGTAATAAAGATATCATCCCACAGAGATTGTAAATTAAATACTGAAATACTAACTATGTTCGTTTGTTTAAACACCAAAATAGAGTTTAAATTTAATAACTAAAACCAAATCAAAATAGAGTAAAATTCAAATTCAAACAAATATTAAAATTTAGGGTTCTTATTCTCAATTAAACTATTTCAAAAGATTGATTAACCAACTAGGTCTATGTTATTCCTAATTCATTTTGAAGGGATCTTAGAAACTATAAGTTTTATTCTCAGATAAACCTATAATTAATTGAGAATTAATTAACACTAAGTTTACCTGCTCTACCAACCTAATGTCTTTTAAATCTAATTTTAAACATAACTTTTTAATCAATACTAATCACTCAACTGTCTCTCAACTAATTAAGTAATTAATAGGTCATTGCCTAATCCTAAAGAACCTATCTCTCGATTAAGCCTATAGTATTAATTCAATCTTAGGGTGATCAGTCCTAAAATAATATTAAATACGATAATAAATAATGAATTAAATCTAGCAATCTAACATTAATCACGATAAGCACATGGTCAATTCAGAATAAGAACCCTAAAAAAAAATTTAGCCACTCATATTAAAAAGAAAAGAAAACAATCTTAAACATAATGAATAAATAAAAGAGTTGATACAAGAAAAATCTATTTTCAAATGATGTAAGGAAGCCTTGCTCTTCTAACTTCAAGCCAACTATCTCCTCTACTATGAACTAAAACAAAATGAAATGTAAAATGTATTCTGAAAAGAATAAAATTCCAGCTCCAAAAAAAAAACAAAAAGAAACCTAAATAAAAACAAATGGTTCTATTTAAAAGATCTAGTTTCCAAATGAGAAAGGTCATCTAACACCTTTCAAACTCTATCTAATCATAAACTTAAGAGATGAGCTTATATCTATCCAAACTTTGGATTAAAATCCACTTTTAGTAGGCTGCCACATCAACATGCATGGGTGTATAACAATTTGACACGCCCATATATCAGTCAGGCATGGGCGTGCGTATGGGCGTGCAACTCTTCTGATATGGGTGTGAGCACGGGCATGTGCCTCTGTAACTTGCCTTTCTTCAACTCAGGTATGGACATGCACATTTTCAGTATAGGCATGTTCTTTGATGTGAGGATAACCTTCTAATTTAAGCTCCGATATTATCTTAGCTTCAAGTATTATCTCCATCTCATCTCAAATGCATCCTACAACCAAAGACTCAATAAAAATTATATATAAAAACAAATAAATCCTAATAATTAAAATAAAATAATAAAACTAACTAAATTAACTAAATATGCAACTACTATACCTAATATGGAATAAAATAGAGTGCTCAAAATAATAATTTTTCACACTCATCACCCATATTTAGGATACCTATTCCTTCCTTATGTATTGCATATTACACATAATAGATAATGGACTTAACTGAGTTTGGGAATGTGCATAAATTATAGTGAAGGACCTAATTGTAAGGAAAGATGGGAGTAGATTGTCACAATAGAAAGTTATGAGTTATAATATAATAATCCCATTTTCTTATGGGGGAGGATGGATATCTTGGTGATAAATGTCCATATTTATCTATTATTATGTTATAATTATGCATTAATTAGAGGACACCTAAGGGGGGCAAATGGTAGTTTTTGATTGATGGATATATGTGTGTGTATATATGTGTGTATGTTTGGTGTATAAGTATATAGAATGGGAGAAGAAGAGAAGAGGAATGATTTCTTATTAGATTTTTAGGAGATTTGGATCTTATATAAATTATTAAACAATAGTTTTGGAAAGCTCTAAGAGGTCTTTAATCAATTGGAGCATCAATTGGTAAGTTTTATATGCATTTGAGTTGATTGAAGTTGAGTTTTGATTATTTGGAATTTCATGCTCTATTTTCTCTATTTTTCAGTCTTAGTATTTTTATTATAACTAGAGCTATAGAGCTCCAAATCTAGTTTTGTTTACTTTTAGAGAAATCTTAGAGAGTCCTCTATAACTTTCATGTTTTGAGATTGAGCTAAATCGACTATTAGAATAGTTGTATAGGGCTAGATATTTTGTTGCTCATTCTGTCACTTTGTGTGACCTGATATTACTATAAATGTCATAATTAATTCTCTCTACATGTGATAAATTTACGATTTTACTTTGGAATGAAAGTAGACTCATATGTTTAGAGTCTATATAAATTTGGTGATCATATGATGTGTCTATGATTTTTGAGAGCATCATGGACTTTATATATCAAACATGCCAGTAGTAGTATATATGCTAATTTGTGAATTTTCATATGTGCTAGTTATGTAGTGATATAAAGAGTTTTAAAACTCAAAAATGAGCAAAGTTTAATGATCTAGAGACTTTAATGAGTTCTATACAATTCTTATGTTTTGATATTGAGTTGAATCTGCCTTTAAGAGGGTCTAACAGAGCTCGATATTTTGTTTCTCACTCTAATTACTTGTATGACCTATTAGTGTTCAAAAATTCATAATTTATTTTATATACATCCAAATTAAGTAATTTTAATTAGGAATTAAAATAGACTCATAATTCTAGCTTTTATATTAAAATGGAAGCCAAAGGATTTGTGTGTATGATTTTAGAACATATCTAATTAAGGTAATAAATTAAACTAATTGAGTTAAAGTGCAAGAGCAATGAATTGTATGAATGTTTGATTATGGTTATGTGTAGGAGTTGATAAAAGGAAAGAGGGCACTCATAATTAGAAAAAAGACCCTTCTTGAAGTTGAAAAGCACCTTTGGTAGGTAAAGGGAATGGAAGTATCAAAGCAACCAAATATACGGAATTTAAAAAAATTTGGAAACATGCAACACTTGCACCAAGTTTGAATCCATTCAATGCCACAAGATCTAAATCACATGAACTTACACAACTAAACATGCATCATGGACATTATTTTATTAACAAGCAAAGTAGTCATGTAATCATATTACAAGTTCTACATACTAAGAGTTAAGTAACACTTACAATACTCCTTAGTGAGTTGAACGCTCGACAAGCTTTGGATGTTGAATCTACTAGCTCCGAGTTTCCCAAACGTGAAACCTCTAGCTCGAGACACACGGATTGCTCCAAGGATGATCTTCAAGATCAATCAAGCTCTCCACACAAGCCTCTCTTTGAATGACCCAAGAGCTTGTGAAAGCTTATTCAATCTTGAAGGTATGGAACTTAATAGCTACCTCCCAAGGATGATGGTTTTGGTCTTTGTACAACTCTTGTACAACTAAAGCTTTTGTTTAGAGAGATCACAACTCTTGTGATATCTTTTTTTGTTCTCTATAGTATCAAATTGATAAGAAGAAGAAGAGACACTCTCAAAATGACTTAGCCAAAACAATTCTCCAAGAAGTTGTCTTTACAACTTTTCTTGTCTTATTATATTAACCAAAGCCAATAAAATATTCAATAACTTATGTCTTCCCACACAAGCTTGACACTATTGAAAGATTGGCCACCAAGTTTTGCTACTATAGCAAGATTGGCCACCAAGCTTCTA
>CATIWO010325995.1:0-13328 GCA_949673435.1 Macaranga tanarius | reverse complement strand
ATAAATACAATAAATTATTTAATAATTCATAAAAAATATGAATTATATTTTAAAAATATCATAAATAGTTGATATTAATGTAAGAATCATTTTTATAAAATGTTCACATATTTATATTAGGGTGAATATAATTTTACCCCCTAAAATTTTACCTAATTCACACTTTTCCTTTTTTTTTGTCTAAAAATTAAATTTTTTTATTCTTCAATTTTCACTCCCTCAATACTTTTAACTCTTTCCATATATAGGATTATGGTGAAGCTTTTATATTAAAAAATATTTATCTCTTTCTATTTTTTATGTTCTGTTTACAAGGACTTTTTTTTTTCTTTTAATACTCTTGCCTGACGACCATTGTTTTTAAATATATTTTTTTTATAATACATATCCATCATTTTATGTATCTAATTTGGCTGATTTATCCACCCGCCACACGTGCTCAAATGGATTTACATAGAAAATTCTGATATATTATCTTTTGTGGTACCTCTATGTGTATATGTCGTTTTCTTGATGGAACCTTTTAATATTTTTTTTTTTTTCATTCTTGTTTAACCTAATTAATCGGTTGCAAATTGCAAATGCAAGAGAAATATAAAAGATATTGTCCATTATCATGTCTTTATTTCTGGTGATACCCGTCAACTTTCGACAACTTTGTTTACAAATATTTTTCTTTTATTTTCTTTCCAAATTTTATAATACAATTATTATTATTATTTTTTGAAAGAAAATGGAAATATCATTAACTGGAATCGCAAGACAAAAAGTTACAAATAAAATCTGGAAGAGAAACTCTCCAGACCTTAGGACCAGTCATAGAAAGTGATGCTTTCGCTAACAAATCAGCAATACTATTCGCTGGTCTCCTGACATACTTGACCTCTAGAAGCTCAAACTCAGAAAAAAGGCTTCGACATTCATCAAGGACCACTTCTGCATAACTCGGCCTCCCTGATACTCACTTACTCGGCCATAAAAGGATCAACCCTCTGGAACAAAGGAATACTAGCAGCAGATAGAAAAAGACCATCATGATCTCTGGCCACCCATCCTGCACCTACCACACCTTAAGAAGCCACTGTTGCATCCGAGTTGACCTTAATAACTCCAACATCTGGAGGAAACCATTTTTCTTGCCGAGAACTATTACCAGCAGACTGAGAATCAGGTGTGTCACTGCAGCGAGCCATCTTCCATTGCGAAAGAACATTGCTTGCAAAACGAGTAATGGCCAGCTCTGACATCACTGTACCTTCCCATGTGGCCTTATTGCGATTGTACTATAAAGCCCAAGTAACCATCATAAAATGGCACAAATGGTCCATCGAAAGAGCCGGTAAAACTCTAGCAAGCCAATCCATTGAAGAAGATTCCGAACCCCGAGCAAAATGAAATTGAGATCGTCTCCAACACTAGGAAGCAATCTGACAATCGTAGAACATATGCAAAGAAGATTCACCACCTTTTGCATAGACATCACAAATGGCAATAACATAAATACCCCTCCATCTCAAATTCTGCTTAGTAGGAGAAGGTCTCTTGCCAATCTCCAGAAAAAAATTTTAACCTTTCTTAGAACTTGAGCTCTCTAAATTTTATTCCAGCCATCCATATAAGTAGGAACCCAGGAAATATTGGATGACAAGAATCAGTAAGCATTCTTAACTGAAAAAACACATATTTTATCATCCAGCCAAAACAAAGAGTCATAGTGTAATTGTCTGGGCACTGACATATTGAGAATGACATCTCGATCATACTCATGAAACAACATATTAACTAATATACTGTCCCAGTTCCGCTGGTTTGGAAGCAATAAATCCTCAACTTTTATATTATCTAGAATCTGAGAACATACCAGTTGAACAAAAGGATTCCCCTTGCAAGGGAGCTAAGGGTCTTTTGAAACTCGAATAGTATCACCTCTTCCAATTCTCCAACACGCATTTGTTCGAAGAAACTCCTGACTTGCTAATATACTACGCTAGACATAACTCGGGTTGTGCCCCACCGTGGCCTCCAAAAAAGATGAATTGGGGAAATACCGTGATTGAAAAATTTTGGTAACAAGAGAATTCGACCTGGCCATGAACCTCTATCCCATTTATCAAGAAAAGCCATATTAAAATAGTGAACAGCTTTGAAGCTTAACCCACCCACAACTTTGTTAGCACATAATCTTTGCTAAGATATCCGATGCACGCCTTTAGGACCATCTTGCTTTAACCCCCACCAAAAGGATTTAAGCATTTTCTCAATTTCATCACAAAGGGCCATAGGAAATAGAAAGATACTCATAGTATAATTTGGAACCGCCTGAGCTACTGACCTGATAAGCACCTTCCTTCCTGCTTTGGATAGCTTCTTCCCACGCCAACCTTGTATTTTTGCCCAAACAAAATTTTATTATTTAAGTTTACTTCGACCTAACAAAATTCAGAACCGATCGCTTACTGCGACCTACCATTGCTGGAAGACTAAGATAATTATATTGATGGCTAGACTCAAAGACATTTAAGATAGTACAAACCCGGTTCTTTTGAACATCATCAACGTTCGTGCTAAAGAATAATGAAAACTTCAATAAATTTATACGTTGACAAGAAGCACGTTGATACAGCTGAAAAATAATCTTCATTACCTCACACTCTTTTTCATTGGTTCGAAAGAAAAAAAGGCTATCATCCGCAAAGAAGAGAGACGGAACCATGGGCGTACCCCTAGCTACCTTGCACCCATGAATGAGACTAGCATTAATCCAATTTTGCACTAAACAGGACAGCCCTTGAGCACACAAAATAAAGAGGTAAGGGGACAAAGGATCCCCTTGCCTCAGGCCTCTAGTGGGATTAATAGGACCCAAAAATCTCGATGCTCCATTAATGAAATGAAGTACTTGACAGATGCCATACACATAGACATCCAGTTGAGCCATACATCATAAAAACCCATACATCGAAGCTACTGAAAAGGAGTGACCATTCCAAGTGATCATAAGCCTTAGACATGTCCACCTTAAGGGCACAATAACCTTCCTTCCCTTGGGTTTTACGCTTTAAATAATACATTGATTCTGCAGCAATAAGAATATTATCAAAAATCAATCTTCCCTTCACAAAAGTGCATTGATCATCAGAAATTAGCACCGAAAGAACATGCTTCAATCTGTTAGCTAGCATTTTAGCAGCAATATTATAGAGGACATTGCAAAGTGAAATTGGTCTTAAATCCCCCATTTCAGTAGGATTCTTCTTCTTTGGGATTAAGACAATAATGGTGTCATTCAAACCTTTCATATTATTATTATTATTATTATTATTATTATTATTATTAAACAAGAGAGGGGAACAAAATAGATTTAAAAACTAAAACTTTTCTACAAGTATTTTTATAATATATTAATTAGAAAAAAAAAACTTAGAATTAGGTGCAAACTAATAGGTTAAATTCAATATGTTTGAATTCTCTAATTTACACTCAAAAATAAAATATAAGTAATTCATAAAATAAACTACTTATACAAATAATAAAATAAAAAATGTTAAAAGAAGTAATTTTTCAAAATTACAGATGTTAATTTTACCTATTTCTTTACAATAAAAAGTATATTATTTGCCTAAAGTTGAGTAACCAAACAATATAATTTCCTTCAAGGTATAGATTAAAAGTTTGATTCTTACCTCTCTCTTTTTTTAATTTTTTTTTAAAAAAAACATATTATTTGAGAAATAACAAAATATTGAGATCAGTACACCATCAATATACAGTCTAAAATTACTAAATTTCCACCAAATATTAGAGTCACATGCAAGTTAGTAATTTTTTCATTTTGGATCCAATTAATAGATGAGATAATTTTGCTATTTGATAATTTAGAGGTGATTGTTGGTACTTTTTGCCAGAATTTCAGTTTTATAATTTTCAATTTTCTACCATTGTTATAATTTTTTTGGCCTTTAAATTTGTGTACTCAAAATTAATTTATAAAGGTAGAATTTTTGTTTTCTCTAATAGATTTATCGTTTTATTTTGTTGATTGTGATAGAGCTTGTAATTGAATTCATATTTATTTATTGTTGGTAACTTTTGTTGCAGGAAAGAATAAATTAGAAAAACTAAAAATTTCATTTATTTAAGTATAAAAGGTATCTTTTATTTTTTTCTATAAATTTATTTGTATTTATTAATATATCTTACTAATTTTTTTACTCATCCAAATTCATTTCAGAAGTAGAATATTAGTTTTTGTAAATGATTTTGCAAATTGTCAAGTTTTTGAAGTGACATCAAAGCTATTATATTTTGATTATTGATTTTTATAATAAATTAAAATTGCTTTACATATATAATATTGTAAACCATATATTAATCAATTTATAGTATAATAAAATTGTTCTTTCATTGTTTGTTATTTCACTTAATTTTTTCTTTATGTCAATTTACAACAATTATCAAGATTTTGTTTATAAATTAATGATATTAAAGAGACATATATTGTAACATCCGTATTCTTAGGACAGAATCAGTGAGATTTGTTAATAATTTAATATTTGATTAAATATGTTTAAGTTTTTTTGGAGGAAATGGTATTTAAAAGAATTAGTTAGAAATAAAATGAAAAATAGAAAGTTGGATTAAATTGAAAAGGGAATAAGGACTTAAGTGAAAAAAAAAGTAGAAGGATTTATGGATGAAGAAAGGAAAGAAGAAGGACTAAAAGTTGGAATGGTTGGGTTCTGCACAGAAAAGGAGAAATAATGAAGGAAAAAAAAGAGGAAGAGGAGAAGGAGAAGTCGGACTACTATAGCTAGGGTTTGATCAACAACAACATTTGTCGAATTTGATCTTGAAACATGTGAGTGGTTCCATTTCTTCCTTTTATTTAAATTTTTGGTTAAAGAACTTGAATATTAAATGTCAAATTTTGGTGAAATAAGTGTAGATCTTGAAGAAATTTTGGTATGTTTAGGATGCATAATAGTGTAAATTGATGTTGTTGTTATTAGTTGAGCAAATAGTTGTAGAAATATATATTTTTGGATCAAATTTCTATAATTTCCACATTGATTCATGTTTCAGAATGTGATTAGGCAGCGCCTGATCACCAATGAGGCAGCGCCTTATTGAGAAAAGACAACGGCTCAGCAGAGGGCCACGCCTCATCACTGAGGCAGCACCTTTGTAAAGAGGCGATGCCTTATCACTGAGGCGGCGCCTCAGTACAAAGGAGGCACCTTTGTGGTTCTCCTATGCACTGTTAATGGCCGAAAACTTAAATTTTAGAACTGAAACTCAAATCGAAACTTTGGAAATCATACATGAACCTCAGAATTTGATGTGGATCAAATTGCATTGTAATTTTTAGATCGTCGAGATGAGCAGCGTTGCTCTAGGAGGACCTAACTATAATGATTTATAATGGTAAAATAGCTTCACATATATAAATTCAGTGGTTATAAACATATTTATAGTGATACAAGAGATACAGTAGAGTGGAACAAAATAACAAACTAGATATACACCAAGTAACTACTATAAGCAGCTGTCATATCACCCCCTGCAAACCCATACACATCACAAAGGTGAAGATGGGGAAATAAAGACTGAAACCAAGCAGTGGGCAAACGTTTGGTAAACAATTTTACAATCTGGTCTTTTGTAGAAATGAAATGTAGCTGTAAAAAGCCATTTGCAACTTCTTCCCTAACAAAGTGATAATCCAGTTCTATATGTTTTGGCCGAGCATAAAACACTAGATTATTACTTAAATAAAGTGCACCAATATTGTCACAATGTAAGGAAGCCATAGGGGATGTATGCCCAAGTTTTTGAAGTAAACCACGAAGCCAAATTAATTCAGATGTAGCATTTGCAATTGCTTTTATACTCACTCGCTGTTGATGACTTTGCAATTGTTGGTTGTTGCTTGGCTAACCAAAAGACTAAAGAGTTATTAAGATAGATTGTACACCCTGATGTGGACCTTCAATCATCTGAATCCCCTCCCCAGTCACTGTCTGTATAGCAGGATAGTGTAGAAGAGTTCTGTGTAGGATAGAAAAGACTAAGATGATATGTACCTTAAATGTAATGCAACAATCGCTTGAGTGCTTACCAGTGAAGATCTGTGGGTTTATGCATGAATGGACAAAGCTTGTTAACACTGTAGGCTATATCTGGCCAGGTGAGTGTCACATATTGGAGAGCCCTAATGAGTTGATGATAAAGTTCTCCTTGTGGTAAAAAAGTTCCTACCAGTTTGGACAATGGTGTGGAGGGTTGCATTAGTGTGGAGCAAGGTTTACTTTCTGCTATGCCATGCTAATATAGTAAGTCTTGAAGGTACTGAGATTAACTGAGGAAAGTTCCTTCAGATGTATTTTATAATTAGAGACTAATAAAGTAATGGAAATCTCCCAAGTCACAAATTAGGAATTCATTATGTAATGATTGAATGATACTTTGAACTAGTTGGGGACAAGATCCTGTAAGCACAATATCATCAACATATAGTAAAAGAAAAATATAGTTAGTGCCTTATTTAAGAATGAATAATAAATTACCAGCCTTGGATGACACAAAGTAAAGTTGATGAAGGTAAGTTGTAAGTCGATCGAACCATACGCGAGGGGCCTATTTGAGGCCATAAAGAGAGCGATTCAATTTACAAACATAGTGAGGATGTTAAGGATCAATATATCCTTGTAGTTGAGCCATAAAGAAATCTTTAAATAAATGGCCATATAAAAATGCATTGGAAACATCTAGTTGATGCATTGGCTATTTATGCATGGTGGCAAAAGCAATAATAACCTGAATAGTGGTTGTTTTAATTACCAGGCTGAAAGTTTCTTTATAATATACTCTAGAGAGCTGTGTGAAACCTTTAGCTACAAGACTTGTTTTATAGCATTCAATGGCACCATTTGGATTGCATTTAATGCGAAATATCCATTTGTTGGCAATGATATTTGCATTCTTTGGTATAGGCATTAAGGTCCAAGTGTCGGTGGATTTAAGGGCAGAGATTTCTTAGTCCATGGCTTTCCGCTATACTTTATATCGGACTGCATCCTTAAAAAATAGAGGTTCATATTCCAAATAATTCAAATTAGATTTCTAAGAGAGAGCAATGTTAGATTGACGTTTAGCCAAGGTACGGGGATGTAGTTGTATGGGATGGGTGCATTGATTAGAAGGCTAGGAGGATAATAATGTGGTAGTTTGGTTGTTATATTGGGTAAGGTCAATAATTAAATTAAAGTTTTCGGTGTTAGTAGGTAAGTCAAATAGATTTAGGTTGGAGCTGATAGGTGTATAGATGCGTGATGGAGAGGATGTGATAGTGTTGTTAGGGGATAAGGATGGTAGAGATGTGGAAGGATTAGGCGGTTTAGTAGAAGACAAAGAAGAGAAAGTAGGCATACCTGATTTGGAGACCAAAGACATTGGACTTATGTAAACATAAGATTCAAAAGTAAGAAAAGTATAATAGACATCACTTTTATTTTTGAGAAAATAAATCCATGTAAACCTAGTAAAATCATTAACAAATAAAATAAAGTACTGAAAGCCATGATAAGATATTACTGGAGATACACCCCAGACATCTGAATGAATTATTTGGAAAGGAGCATTAGTGGTGTGCTCAACATAAGCAAAAGGCAATTTGGCTAACTTTCCTAGACAACACGATGAGCAACTTGACAAAACTGAAGAAGAAACCGGTAGATCATTGTCTTTTATAATTTTAGAGATAGTGCGAGAATTGGGGTAACCCAAGCGAGCATGCCAGTCATCAATTATTATGGATTCAACAAGCAATGTTGTATAGGAAGGTTTGGATGATGGCGGCATCACATACAATCCATTGTTACTCTAGCCTCGCAACAGGGTTGCCTTGGTTTGCTGATCCTTGATAAGAAAATGAGTTGGCCGAAATTCAAAAAAGCAAGAATTATCATTAGTAAATTTCTGAATCGAATACAAGGATTTTTGAATATTTAGAATATAAAGAGAATTTTTAAGAATAAAATATGTAGATGAAGTATGATGGAAAGATGTACTTGTATTGGTAATTGGAAGTGACTGCCCATTGCCAACAATTATATTATCAGATACAGTGTAAGGCATGGTATTATTAAGCACTTGGTGATCAGAAGTCATGTGGTGCGAAGCACCCATATCTAGGTACCAATGTTGATCAGATACAGCAGCATATGGTGAAATGTAATGGCTAAATGAAAAAGAAGATGCAGGGATATTGTTGGCCATATTTGCTTGTGGAGAGAAGGATTGCTGAAGAGGTTCATATCACCAGCAACACTGGTTGGCTGTGTGATTATGATACCCGTAAATTTGGCAGGGTCTTTTGGGTCTGCGGTAAGTGGTGAACAGGCGGGGATTAGAAAAATAAGGAGAAGAATTGGAAGGGGTTGAGGATGTTGTCGATGGTGAGTACTGTGGACGTTTACGGAATGAAGAAGGAGTAGAGTTTTGACGATTCACAAAATTTGCAACAATAGATTCTTGAGTTCTTTTGACTAAAACCTCTTGGAAAGTGACAGGAGTGGGTCACTGATTAAGAGCTATAATGATGCTATGAAATTCATAGCCAAGGTTGCGATAAATGATCGCATTAAATTCAGCATTGGAAAGAGGCCTTCCGGCAGTAGCTAATTCATCTTCTAGTAACTTTGCTTTTTGAAGATATTGAGACACAGTTAAATCATGTTTCTTCAATTCATATGGATTTGTAATTGTCAATTTTGTGATACCGAGCCAAAAGCACTTTCTAGTGCCTTCCATGCTTCAGAAGATGTAATCATGCCAATTACATAAGGAAAAACTTCTTCGGATAATGAAGAAAAGATCCATGAAAGCAAGAGTTGATCTTTTTGAAACCATTCAACATATGCAGGATTTGGTTTCTCAGAGGTTGAATCATTAGTTGTTAGAGTGATTATTGGTGAAGGTGGGATGACAGTTCCATCAATGAATCCACTTAGTTTATGGTAATTCAAAAGGGGTTAAAATTGAGTTTTCCATGTAAGATAATTTTGATCTGTTAATTTAATTGACAGAGTATGGTTGGTAGTGGATACAGTGGGAATGAAGGAAGAAGAACTTGGAATGATTTGCCCAACCATTATTAAGGCTCTGATACTATGTAAAGATTTGTAATGGTAAAATAGTTTCACATATATAAATTCAATGGTTACAAATATATTTATAGTTATACAAGAGATACAGTGGAGTGGAACAAAATAACAAACTAGATATACACTAAGTAACTACTATAAGAATATGTCATATCACTAACTTTCAGCACCGGTTGAGTTACGGGGCTCATAATATATAAAATCGAAGCTGGCTCAGAGATCTATAAGGCCTTTATATAGGAAACCCGATGAACCTCGTTTTGATGTACAAATTCAATCATTTAAGCCTTCGTTTTAGGCTTTAAAGTTTTAGTTGTGTTTATAATCTTAAGTGTGTATGAATAAAAGTTAGAGATTCCATGTATGAGATATGGCAGATTTAGGTAGTTGTATATAGTCGAAGCCTAAGGCCTAATACACATACTACTATACAAGTGTAAATCCATATCTGGGACATAGTATGATTGGTAAGTATGTATAGCCGTTGCCTGGGGCCGGATACACATGTTACAATTTAAACATGAGATGGTAAATATATATAGTCGATACCTAGGGCCGGATATATATGTTACTATAAAAGGTGTATAGCTGATGCCTAGGGCCGAATACATATGGTAAATATGCATAGCCGATGCCTGGAGCCGGATACATATGTTATCTTATGAGTTTACGATAGTAAGTGTATAGCCGTTGCTATGGGCCGGGTAAACGATACCTTGTATATAAGTTGGAAGTCTGCATAGCTGTTGCCAGGGGCCGATATTATACCCGAGATGTAAGTATAGCTGATGCCTGGAGCTAGATACATATATCAAATTAGCTTAGCACTCAGGTTATCATTGGCTTAAATGCTGATCACACTTAAGCAGTATTATCACAGTCAATTGTGTATGGATTTATAATATTTGAAATTTAGTAGAATATTGAATTGTAGTATGGTGAAGATTGTGATATTAGGGTTGTTGCGTAATTTAACGATGTTTTATTTATGTGTCTGGTTATGATGTTATAAGTGAATTATCTAAGTGTGTTTATCTAATTTCATTTATTGATTGGGCCTTTAATATGTTCTTTAAAATTGGGAAGATACACTTATGGTTAAGATTAGGATAATATGTGTATAGGGCAAGTTGATTCACTTTATTTAATAAATTTATATGTGAAATTATGTGTATCTGGTTATGATTATTTAGCCTCTATTTCTTTTATAAAATAAAAATGGAATTTCTATGGATGTTTTAAGAAATTACTTACATGCAGTTATAATTTGAATATTTGAATCAGTTAAATATGAAAGAGATATTTAAAAATTCATTTGATTATTATTACTGTAATAAAAATAAAAATGAATTAGGAGATTTTCTCATGATATAGAGTTCAAAGTTATATTTTAACCACTCACCAAGTAATTTCTAACGAAATTACTCATACTTTTTTTATTTAAATTTTTCAACATAGTTATTTAGTATCTATTTAGCTAGCATCTGAGAGATGACATGTACAGTAGACCATGACGACTTATAAGATAGGTGAAGTGGAGATTCCTATAAGAAATTAAAGGATTGACATTAGAAACTATTATGTGATTTTATGTTAAAATCAATTTATATTATAAATATTACTTATATTGTTGTAATAGTCGCATAATTTGGGTGTGTTGGCACCAATGTGTAAAATATATGTTTGTTGTACAACAGTGAGACAATTGCCATCAAATAGATATTTCTTGGAGATATACAGATTAAGATTTAATCTTAATTAATTTTGGTACTTCTATTATATCATATTGCTAAGAGATTCTTTCTGTTAGTTAAGGTAGTATCTCTCCTATTATGATTTCATTAATTAAGTATATTGTTTGTGGAAAACTCTGCAAGTATACAGAATCGACAAGTAGTACAAAAGATATCGTTCCCACAGAGATTTTAATCTAGCCACCTATTAATTTATCTCTAATTGTTTAAAGCTTCAAATTGTAGTGATCAAATTAACTATGTTTAACTAAAGCTAAATAAATTATAAATTTTAATTTTGTAATCAATTAACCAATTCTAAAACAACCATTAAGAAATTAATTCACTTCACACTCATTAATCAATTCCCTTCCCTTAACTTCAATTATTCATGCAAATCCTGAGTTATCTAAAATGATAATCACCTCTCTCAAGGTTGACTATAATACCTTGCACTCTTTTAATTAAGATTAAACAATTCAATTCTCATTGCAATTACAAACCCTAATCAATTTAATAACAAAGTTTAATCTCTACTCTTAAAGACATAAATCAATTCAATCTATCTCTAGCAATGAATTGATTACATTTATATTTATAGTTCCACTAAGACTATCATCTCTCAATGTATCATCTCAATTTAAATCATGTCAATGCTGGCCAAACACAAACAAGCATTAATCTCAATAAATATAACTTTACATGAATAAAAGAATTGTTAAGACGGAAAATTTGATTAATTCATGTTCAAATCCTTAATTCCCTAATGAATAAAAACCTAGCCTAACATAATAAAATTAAACTCTAGAAATAAGTAAAA
Organism: Macaranga tanarius; assembly: GCA_949673435.1. Classification (NCBI taxonomy): domain Eukaryota; kingdom Viridiplantae; phylum Streptophyta; class Magnoliopsida; order Malpighiales; family Euphorbiaceae; genus Macaranga; species Macaranga tanarius. The sequence continues at coordinate 1,611 of CATIWO010325995.1, read as the reverse complement.
GAAATTCATCACCAATTACAAGAATTAAAAAGAAGAATAAAGAATTTAATCTCTCAATCCCTCTAGTCTTCAATCTCCAATCTTGATCTTTGATAATGCCCTAATGAACGTTGTTTTTCTGTCTCCAGATGATTTTTTTACACTCTTGCATATTCCTTTTATAATCTCCCTTCAATTCCCTCTAGATTAGGGTTAAAATAAGTCAATCTTATCTTGACTCTTCCGCCTACACGGCCGTGTTATTCACTTACACGCCCGTGTCTCACATGTATTCAGCATCCGGCCTGCAATACGGCCATGTCCCGAGCCGTGTCTCAAGTATGTAAAATTGGCAGTGCAGCACACGGCCTGCTATACGGGCGTGTCCCGACCCGTGTTCCCAGTACTTCAAATCTTCCAGCAGACTACACGGGCAGATACACAGCCGTGTTGATGCCTGTGTTCACAATTTCTTCTAATATTGACTTCATTTGCTCCTAATCTTCAATTGATCCACATCCAACCTTAATTAATGACCTATAACCACAAATTAAGCATAAACAACCTATCTAAATACAAATTAACACAATTATACACAAAATTAACTCAATTATCCTACTTAAAACATAACAAAAATATAGCCTAATCAAATTCCCCCACACTTAAGCATTTTTTTGTCCTCAAGCAAAGAAAATACTCAATATCTTATCATTAACATGAACAAAACTCAAAAACTATTTTCACTTGCACATTTAACACATTCTCCAGTTAATATATACCTTATAACTCAAAAACCTAAACGATAACTCAAAAACCAAAGGATTCAACAAATTACCATGTGAAAAGCTATCCTCTTAATTACAACTAAAATTTTCACAAATCAACATTTAACCAAAGTCAACTATCAAATTTTGTCATATGACTTCTATTGTTTTTCCTTCTTTTGAGTGCGTTTTACGCTTCATCTCATTAATATACATTTTTTTTTTAAAAATCAAATCTGAGTGAGTGCATTTTATGCTCCATCTCACAATAAATTTCAAACAAAATTTAACAAAATTATCAAATAAATTAAACAAGTACGTGTAACGCTCCATCTTGTTCTTAAATTACATAGTTAACTAAATTAAACATTAATCTATGAGTCTCAATCATAACTAAGAGGAATATGCATTAAGTTCATTAAACATCAAAAATCCCTTAACCCTCAAGTTATCCCCTAAGCTTAAAAATCAGAAGCTACACATTAATTGGAGAATATATCAACTATACAAGAAATTTAAATCATTTGAATGAAGTTCATAAGCATGATAAGCACGATAAGCACAATCAAATACTTAAGCATGATATCCTAAACATAAACTAAAAATAACAAAACAAAAATAAAAAATTTTCAAATTATGTCCCCCCCCCCCCCCCCACACACTTAAATAACACATTGTCCCCAATGTGTAAGAATGAAAACAAAGGGGAATAGAACCAATACTCCCCTGATTTTGAACTGTGCAATTGATCCGCGAATGTGGAGAAAGAATAAATGATCAAAACAAACTGAAATAAAACAAAAACAACAAAAACATAAAAGAACCAAAAAGTATAATAAACATATAATTGTTCATAATTCAAAAGAAA
>CATIWO010325993.1:0-26468 GCA_949673435.1 Macaranga tanarius | reverse complement strand
CTAATTAATGGTATAATGCCCGTAAATTTATTACTGTTAGTTACTTGGTCTAAATTTTAGAGTTCTAAAGATTTAAAATTGTTGAGAATCAAGTTTAAATAAAATTTTAGTTAATATAATTGATTAAAAAAAGATTTTATTGAAATTTAAATTGTAGATCAAATACATTATAAGGTTATTTTTGTTATTAAATAAAAAATATATGTCCTTTTTTGTCCAAAAATATTTTCCCTACATTCATACTTTTATATATAGTATAGATAATTTGAAACACCAATAAATTCTCTGACAAAGTTTAACTAATGTAACAGTCAAATTTACCTTTAATTCTTTAAATGGGATCCACGTAAAATATAATGGACAAAATGTTGCATCTTAATAATTCAAAACACACAATTTTAAATGGTTCTATCTGTCTATTTGTTTCAAAAATTGAGTCATTTAAAATAGTATATTTTGAGATTTTACGGCCTCATAAAACACACTGGATCCTACGTGAATTCCACGTAAAGAATTAAAGATAATTCTGACAACTATATCAGTTTAATTTCACAATGAAGTTTACCGGTGTTTTGAATTGCAAAAATTAAAAAGTTGGTGAGTAATATTATCAAAATTAAAAAGATATATCGAATTTGTCAAAAACGCTAAAGATGGTGAATTTTTTTTATAATTTACCCTAATTTTTTTGTTAAATCAAAAGAAGATCATTAGAATTTTTTTTTTAAAAAAAAAAAAAACACTCACTTGCCTTTTCTAAAATTACAAAAATCTATATAACTATATTCAATACATAGTACCGTGCTTAATTGAGCGGTATACATGAATTTGTATATATTTTTTCTATAAATAATTAGTATTGCTCGCTATTTTATATTTTATTTATTATTTTTTACATTATATTTTATTTGGATAAAAATAATATTTACAATTGGCATTAAATATTTTATATTTTGAAATAAATAAACTATGTTCAGTTGTTAAAAATTTATATTTTCAATTATAATTCATTTTTTCCACTTTCATAATTTGACCATTTATTTTAATGTAATACTGTGATTTTTAAACGTATAAATTCTTAAATATTTCTGTTTATATTTTCACACATATTAGCACTCATCAATGATTTAAAAAAATGTCTAATACAAATATTTTTAATTTATTTATTTATATTTTCAAATACATTTTTTACTATTTTTAGTAAAGCTTCATAAGCAGTTTTTTTTTAAAAAAAGTATTTGAGCTTCTACCTTAGGTCGTAAAATAATAACATAAAATATATAAATTTTAATTTTGAATATTTTTTTTTTACCTTTTTGTAGTATTTTATAAGTAGAATTCCATGTATAAAGTATGAATAGGTGTAAAATATTTTTGGACAAAAAATAATATGCATTTTTATATATTGATAAAAATAACATTAATTAAATTGATAAAATTGGTTTCAATTTATAATTTAAAATTTAAAATTTTACATATAAATATTAGATAGGTTTAAATAAAAATAAAATAATATTTGCTATACTTATCATCAAACCTAAATAAAATATATAAATTACAAAATAATTATAAGATCCACATATAAAATAATTTACAAAAATTCTTATTTATAATATACTACATCTTATATATGAATTATAATTAACAATTATAATTTTCATTTGCTTTTAATATATTTTATATTTATACCATATATAAAAGTAAGAATATATGTAATTCTTTTTTGAATGAAAAACAATATATAATTTTTTTATGTATTGACAAAAATAATCTTGATTTAATTTTTAAACATTTTGAAATAAATAAATAAAGTTTTAGATTGTATTTTAAATGAACATTTATATTTAAAAGTTATATAGAATTAAACAAAAATTAATACTATATTTATCATCAAATCTAAAAAATATATAAATTATTAAATAATTATAAGGTTCACATGTAAATGTTTTATAAACTTATTTATAATATTATATATGAATTATAATTAATATCTATGATTTATTTTAATTATTAATAAAATATATATATCTATACTATATATAAAATTATGACTAGGGGTACAATATTTTTGGACAAAAAAGAATATTTATTTTTTATATATTGACAAAAATAATCTTAATTTATTTTTTAAAAGTTTTGAAATTGATAAAGATAATTTTTGTTTGTATTTTAAAATTTAAACTTTGAACTTTTATATTTATAAGTTAGATAAATTTAAATAAAAATGAAATAAAATTTTTACTATATTTATTATCAAATTTAAATAAAATACATAAATTATTAAATAATTATAAGGTCCACATATAAAATACTTTTAAAAAAATTTATTTATAATTTATTACATGTTATATGTGAATCATAATTAACAATTACAATTTATATTTTTGTTATTAATATAATTTATATCTATACAATATATGAAAGTATGAATATAGGTAAAATTTCTTTAGACAAAAAAGGATATGTATTTTTATATATCGATAAAAATAATATTAATTTATTTTTAAAAATTTTGAAATTAATAAAAATATTTTTATTTAATATTTTAAAATGTAAATTTTGAACTTTTAAAATTAACAATTAGATAAATTTAAATAAAAATAAAATTTTTTATTATACTTATGGTCAAATCTAAATAAAATAAAAAATATCAGATAATTATAACATCCACAAATAAATATTTTATTAATGATAATTTATATTTTTATTATGGATATAATTTATATAATTTTATGCTATCTATAATACATATACAACTAAGTAAAATAATTTAGAAATGAAAAAAAAAAGTAAAAAAATTAAATGAATTGATAAAAAAGAAGGGTTTATTTCAAAATATTTTTATTTATATACTCTATATGTAAGTAATTAAGAAAATTCAATTATTTTTGAAAAAATAAATTCTAGTCAATTAAAAATATTTATTTTTAGGTAGTGTCAAAGAAAAAAATTTTGTTTAATTAATTTTTTAAAGTTTAACTAATCTAAATTTTTATTTTGAAATTTTAATTAATTACTATTGGATCCGTGCCCGAATAATTAATATTATTTTAGGGTAGGACTAAATTGTATAGAAAATAAGTTTGATTGAAGGACTTAATTGAAAATAATTAAGTTTGGGGACTAAAGTGTAATTGGGCATCAACCGCTCAAATCTTCAAATGACGGGATTTGGAAAAAAATATATACATGGTGGATTGGTGAGACGTGTTGTGAGCAGAGGATGGATGGGATGAGTCACCCATCCTTTGCAAGCAGGCAAATTGGAGGAAAGGACTTTGGTACCATTTTGGTACCAAAGTCACAGGAAAAAAGAAAAGAAATTTTCTTCCATTGGACAAAGCCAGAGGAAGCTAGGGAGCAGTAAAGTGAGCAAGGAACCTACGACGTAGGTGAGTGGACTTTCCTCTTTAAAATCCTATGTTTATCTTTTATTGAATTGATGATTTGGTTGATGTTTTGATTGATTGAATGAAATTGAAAGTCGTTCAGTTTTGGGTTTAAATTCATTTTTTTTTAAATGTTGCACAGGGTGAAGGGGCGACGCCTCTGTACAAAGAGGCGGTGCCTCAGCCCATTTAAGCCCAAGGGGCAACGCCTCTGATGGTGATTGGGCGATGCCTCTATGCCTTCAACAAGTGGCACCTCTTTGATTTAAATTTACAAGCGGCGCCTTTATGAGTCTTAAGGGCAACGCCTCTTCTGGTTGAATCTGTAAGGGCAGTTCCTTTGTCCTTTTTGGAGGGAAAATGTTAAATTTGAAAAGTACTACCCCCCTGAAAATATTTTTATATATCAAGGATTGGTTCTGGTGAACCTTATTTGTTTGAGATTATGATTTACTCAAGAAATATACTGATTCATGTGTTTGAGAATAATTTAATAATAAAAGGGTTGTAGTAAGACCGTGCCAGGGGTACGACAGGGTTCAATGAGATGTAAGACTATATCCGGTACATAGCAACTCATGTGATATTATTATTTTCTATATCCAGGATACAATGATATGAGATTTATGAAAGCCTTTGGGGCTACTCTAAGTAGTTTACGATAATGTTATGCATATTTGGCTCAAACCTTTATTGTGCTAATTAGTACCCACCACATTGATAACAACCTGATTATATATTGTTTAAATGAATCAATTGTGATATGATATACATAATTGGAATGTCTATAGCTTGACTCTTTAGCATGCAGATATATTTAACTAACTTTACTATATTTTATTTAACTGTTTAAATTGATTGGTTTAAAATTACCTTTATTATTATTTGAGATATTTATTTATTTAGCTACCAGGACTGTATTATCTAATCTACTCACTGAGTGTTTCACATGAAAATTCTCACTACTCCCCTTTTAAAATGCTTTCCTTTTCAGTCTAGTCATTCATGTAGATAGTGTACAGTGTACAGATGGCTATCCTTTGGGTGGCATAGACTTTAGACGTCCAGGGGGATGAGACTGAGATCCTGTACTACATACGCCATGATCCAGATGCAGACCTATCATTTCGAGTAGCTGTGGATCCTTACTTTATCAATGAGGATCAATTTCTCAGATGGTTGCCTGATTATCATCACAGTCGCCTATGAGACCCAAACGGGTGTCTGAGTCTCCTTGACTTAGACCTAGTTCCAGCTATTGCTACTGATCACTGACCTTTTCACCGGTCGTGGAATGAGAGATAGGATTATAGTTGCTGTTTTTGAGTGTACATGTGGGCAGCGCATCCTAGGGTAGTTGGACTACCTTCTCTTAGGGTTGATAGGGCTCCTCGATCTTTTGGTGTATCATTTTATATATGTTTAATAGCCCCTTTCCCCTAGTCTTCCCCATCTACAGAATACTAGCTATGTATATTATTTGCTTATGTATATATATGTACCTTACTTTATCCCTTTTGATGAGTTATGTCTCGTGCCATCTGATGATTCGATTGAATGATGTTACTAAAGTCATTGTAACAATGAGATTTAGAATGATTAGTGTAATTGTTATTAACCCCGTGTTGTAAATGAGATAGTTATGATAGTCTTGAGTAGATCTAACTTAAAAGTGGTACCTTTTCACGTTGTTACTCCATGATGGACAGTCTAGGTTATACGCCTATCCGACATGGATATCGATGGGGAGGGGTGTCACAGTTATTGGTATCAGAGCCTAGGTTTTAAAAGTTTAGATTGCAAAGGTAGAACTATTGTTGAATTTGGAAGCTTAGGCTATAAAACTTGGATTAGGCAAAATTCTATGTGGTGAATGAATAATGATGATTGGTGATGTGGTATTTAATGATTTATGAGTACTGAATGAATTAGTCTTGAATTGCAGGAAGATAAGTGATGGCAAGAACTAGGAGAGGTAGTTTAGGTGCTCAAGGTAGGCCTAGAGGTAGACCGAGAGGCCGAGGTAGGGGCTGAGGTGCCCAAATGGGTAGAATGGATATAATAGAAAGGGTAAAGAATTCAAATAAAAGTAAAAATGTGTTACAAGATAGATCTTCGTTAGAAGCCTCTGTTGGCAATAAAAAGAGGGATATACGGGAACACGGTACTGAGAGTGAGCAGGGTAGTTCAATACCGAGTACGACAGTGTTGAATTTTAATGTACCAAGGTGAGCACACAGCCGGTGCGTGGAAATAAAGCTAACCCAGTACCACAAATGATGTATATGGATGTTATGGAATTGACATGAACTATGGCCATGACAATGGAAGAGAGAGAGAGGGAAAAGTATAAAAGGCCTAGAGATGTGATTGAGCATGTGAAGAAGTGTGGAGCATATAATTTCTATGGTATCTTAGATCCAGGTCAAGCTGACAGGTGGATCAAGATAGTAGAGAAGCCCTTTATGACTTTGTAGCTCAGTAACGAGGAGAATATGAGCAATGTTTATGGCTTGATGTTTGACAAAGTCGATGATTGGCTAACCCGAATTCAGAATCTCTACGGAGAAGCTCTGAATTGGCAAGTATTCTAAGAGGAGTTTCATAGAGAATACCTAACTAAAAACTACCGGAAGGAGAAGTTGGCTGCGTTAGTATGTTAACAAGTTTAAAGATTTGTAAAAGTACGCCAAGGATATCTACTCTACAAAAGAGAGGAAGAGTGAGAAGTTTCGAGAGGGTTTGTATATATTCTTAAAAGGGAAACTGAACCTGTACGCTGGGACTACAATCCGAGGCTGGGTTAAAAAAGTAATGGAGCAGGAGAAACTGGATAAAGAATTTGAAGCTTCAACTTAGGTCAGATGAAATTAACAGCCTAAGTCTTCTCGACACTCTTAGAGGAGGAATGAGGACCAGTGACCAAGATTTTCCCCATATTCTAGGGGTAATGCGAGAACAGGAGGTGAAAATAGACATCAGGGAAGTCAAGCGTCGGTTAGACAGCCGGCGAGGTCATCAGGACAGATGGGTACTGGGTACGACATATAAAGAAGGGATCCGTTACCTTAGTATAACATATGCAGTCAGCTAGAGGTTAGATGCTTTCGGTGTAATGAGATCAGACATTATACCAAAAACTGCACCAAGTAACCATTGGGAGAACCTTCGGTACAAACATCATATATTCCTCGTAGTGAGCGAGGTGGAAGATCGACTAGGGCAGGAAGACCTGAGAATACAACCAGAGAAAGAATTAAAGTAGTGGAACCCCATCAGAATTAACCAGGAGAGCCGAGTGCTATAGCTAATGGTGTGCAGTAGGCAAGAGTCTATGCTGTCATAGAAAAAGAGGTAGAGAAGTCCCCAGATGTGATAGCGGGCAAGGCTCATATCAATAGTAAGTTAGCACGCATACTCATTGACCTTAGTGCTACATTTTCATTCATACCATCAACTTTTGTGATACATGATAGATTTAAAATAAATAATTTGAACGAACTTGTAATTGTGAGCATGCCTATAGGTATGAGCGTAGTATACAAGAATGTGTATAGAAATATTTTAGTGAAAATTGATAGAGGTAAATTGAAATGGGATTTCATACCCTTATATCTTGATGAGTTTGATGTTATACTCAGGATGGATGGATTGAGCCATTACCAAGCTAATGTGAATTACTTTGCTAAGCAAGTAGAATTAGAAGGGGGAGGTGGAAATAAGGTAGTATTTGTTAAAGGATATAAGAAGACTCGTATCAAGATAATCTCGATGATAAAGGTTGAGAAATATCTTAGAAAGGGGTATGAAGCTTATCTAGCTTCAGTAGTAGAAGAAAGAAAGGAATGTGTGAAGTTGAAAGAACTATCGGTAGTACACAAGTTCGAGGATATATTTCCTAAAGATTTACCAGGACTGCCACTAGAAGAGAGATTGAGTTTAAAATCAAACTCATACCAGAGACAACTCCCATATTGCAAATGCCATACCAGATGGCTCTGGCGAAGTTGAAGGAACTGAAGGCATAATTGCAAGAACTACTGAATAATGGATTTATACGATCGAGCTTTTCATTTTAGGGCACAACCGTATTGTTCGTGAAGAAGAATGATGGATCTCTTCGGCTGTGTATAGATTATAGACAGCTGAATAAGGTCATAATTCAGAATAAATATCCTTTGCCTAGGATAAAAGACTTATTTGATCAACTGTAAGGGGTGAAAGTGTTCTCGAAGATTGATTTGCACTCTGGTTATCACTAGTTGAGGATTAAGGAATCCGACATATCAAAGACTGCGTTTAGAATAAGATATGGACACTATAAATTCCTAGTAATGCCGTTCGGACTCAAGAATGCACCAGCTACATTTATGGACCTAATAAACTGCATATTCAAATTTTATCTAGACAAGTTCGTGATCGGGTTCATTGACGGCATTCTGGTATACTCGAAGTCAAGGAAGGAGCACGAAGAACATCTGAAGATGATATTGGAAATATTGAGGACTAAACAGCTATATGCGAAGTTCAGTAAATACAAATTCTGGTTAAATAAGGTTACGTTTCTTAGACACATAATATCGGCTAAAAGAGTGTACGTGGACCCTAGTAAAATCGCAGCGATTGTAAATTGAGAGGCACCAAGAAATGTAATTTTAGTTTCAAAGTTTATTTTTTTTATTTGAATTGTTAGTTTAAACTATTAGGTTTATTAATTAAATTGATTAAAAATATTTTTTATTTTATGATTGAACTACCTTTTAAATTAAATATTATTTTGGCTATTTATACATATTTAACAATAATTTTAATAAAAATTTTGATAAAAAGAGTAAAAATATAATAGTACAAAAAATAAAAATATGTATTTTAAATTTCAAGGGGTAAGTAGTATAATATGATAAATCAGAGGGGGCAAACAGTAATTATTTTTAATTAATCTATATTCCACTTAAGGGTATAATTGTCATTTCAAATCAATCAACGGTAATTTTAACGGAAATATTAATAGAAAGGGAAAATAATATAATATTGCAAAAATAAAGGATGAACAAATATATTCTTGAAATATCAAGGATGAAGTAGTACAATATGGTAAAATAGAGAGGGTAAATTGAAATTTACCCAATAGAAAATAATAAAAATATAATTTTAATTGAATTTATCTGCATTTTTTTAAAAAAATTATGTGCAATTAATTCATAAAAAATAAATAACATAACCAAGTGAAGGTGGAAAAAAATAATTACATATTGATAAAGAAAAGGGAAAATTACACAAACAAATTCAACCTTTTATAGCCCTTTCAAATTAAATCCTAACCAATTTTTTCTTACAAAAGTTACCACCAACTATAAAAATCTTGCAAATAATACTATCTGTCAGTTTTAGTTAACGGACAATCACTTTTTGGTCTGCCTCAGTTGAGTGAAGCCCACAATTGCTTATTGGATTGATAACTGGACAATCCACTGATTTTTTTCAATTATTTTAAAACAAAATTTTAAACTGTTAGGCTGTCCAAATAATTTTGTGCTGACTGAAAAATCACAAAATCCTAAATCCTGAGTGTTCTTAGGCTGTCCAAATATTAAAAAAAAAAATTACTTCAAAGCAATAAGCAATTATGGAGCTCCACTCAACTGAGGCAGACCAAAAAGTGACTGCCACATCAACTTTCTGTTAACTAAAGTAGACATATGGTATTATTTGTAAAATTTTTATAGTTTGTGGTTACTTTTGTAAGAAAAAATTGGTTAGGGTTTAATTTGAAAAGGCTATAAAAGGTTGAGGTTTTTTTATATAATTATCCCTAAAGAAAAGGTTACCAAGATAAACCGGAGCACCAAGATTACCAAGGAAGTCTACATCCAATTTTTTGAAGAAGAGCCAAAGTTTGCACGGGGCAAGACATGCAGACCACAATCCAATTATTTATATTGGCAGATAATAACAAATTCAGTCATATTAATTATGCAATTTTTTCCAATTTAGTCCTATAAATATTTATTATTAATAATTGAGTTCAATAAATAATTAAAAAATTATCCATTAGTCCTACTTTGTTATCTCTAATAGAAAGTATACAGATGGCTGTAAACATGCACATGTAGGAGATGATGTCATCAAAAGTGTTGTCACGCTGGGCTGCTAAGTCACACAAGTATCATGTAGGAATTCCACCAACTATTTATTTTAGGGTTTTCAATAATTAGGGGGAATTTTTTTTTTATTTTGCAGCCACCATTATTATATTTTCTTGACAGCAGTAGAGAGCTTAACTTTTGATTCTTCTTTTGAGTTTTTACTTTTTTTTTTTGCAATACTTAAGCAATTTTGTTCCTTTTTTTTTTCATTAGTCTTTCATATATAGATTTATATTTTTTTTGGGGGTTTGGTTAGTTTATGGTTTTTGTTACTTTCTTGAATTCCTTTATTGTTTTTTTTCCTTTTCTATTTTTTTACAATTCCCCCACCTCTTCTTGCCTTTCTATTGTAAATTTTTATTAATCATTATTTATTTTTAAAGATTGTTTTACACCCTCATATGCATGTTCTTGCATTTGTCTGATCTGGATCAATTCTTTTCTTGTTTTCTTTTTCTATTCTTAAGTCTCTTTGTGCAATATCTTGGGTGTTGAACAGAGCACATAAAATAGACGAAGAATAAGAAGGTGAGATTTCTTGGCTTCTTGAATTCTTTTCCTGAATATCCAAATTTGGGATTGTCAAATTTCTTTTCTTTTGTGTTTCTTGATGATTGTTGCAACTATCTTTATCTTTGTATTGTTTTCTTGAGTTTCGTTGATGTAACTTGGATTGGGTCTTGTTCGATTCATTTTCAGGTAGTTCTATTATTATTATTAGTACATTATTATAGTATTGGTGTATATGGTTTTGAACCAAGTTCATTATGTTTTGTTGAAATTCCATAGTTTGTGGAGCAAATAGTTGATGAGTGTTGATTATGTTACTTTCTACTCTTATGTTATAATTTTGGGCAGTGATTCTCAATCACATATAATTAAAAAAAAAAAACAAACAAATATTTTTTCCTCCAATTATTAGAAACCCTAAAACAAAATTGTTAGTGGAATTCCTACATGGCACTTGTGTGACATGGCAATCTAATGTGGCAACACTTCAGATGACATCATCGCCCACATAGGCATACTTCTAGCCATGTATATACGTTATGTTAGAGATAACAGAGTAGGACTAATGGGTAATTTTTTAATTATTTACTGAACTCAATTGTTAATAATAAAGGTTATAGGACTAAAATGAAAAAACTGAATAACTAGTAGGACTGAATTTGTTATTATCCCTTATATTTATATGTATGTGTGTGTGAACATTTCTTTTCACTTTTCAGATATATTTGAAAAAAAAAAAAATATTTTTATTTTATTTTTAATTTTCAATGATAATGGTTCAATTTTTATTTTACTTTATTTTAATAATATTCAGTATATTTCTCTTTCAAGTTTAATATATGTGTTTGAAAGAATTTTTTTTTTTTAAAATTGAAGAAATAATAAAATGAAGGCTAATATAAAAGGGGCATTTAAATCAATTTACTATTCAAAATAATACATATAAACTACTTTAACCTATAAAACCTACTATAAATATCATTTTAGAAATTTTTTACTGTTCAGATACCTGATTGTAGGTAAAAAAAAAAAAAAAGCTAAATTACCCAAATAGCAAAAACTAAAAAATTCAAACAACATTTGTGTATTTATCCCTAAAAAAATAACATATTATTATTCATAATATTTATTAAATTTGAGATTTGAGTTTGTGTGTAATTTGCCTTATTGAATAATAATAATAATAAAAGGGATACTTACAATTAACCCCATTGAGGTTAGGTCATAATTACTACGTCATTCTTCTATTTTTAAAATAATTAAAAACCCCTTCAGTTTTAGTTTGGTCAAATAATTTCTCCCCTCTGTTAAAATAAGAGTTAAATGAAATAAAAAAGATATATTTACCCTCAATATCTAATTATATTTATAATAATATACCATATTTTATTAAATTTTTAATTTTTTTAATAAAATTCATTCATTTTTTTCTTTTATACTATTGTAAGGGTAAAAATAATTGAAATGAATTAAATTACATTAAAAACATAACTTGAACACAAAATTTTCTCTTCATTGAAAAAATTAAATTAAATAAAAAATATATTTATTCTAATTTTATTAGATCTATAATATTCTATAATACTTATTTAATTTCGTATTTGCAATTTTTTGAAAAAAAAATCATTCACCTCTTTCACACTCTTATATATATATATATATATATATAGAGTTTTCCTAACACTAGTATCAGAAGTGCACCTAGACATCCCAGCTAAGCTGGCACATCCTTAGCACTCACATCACATATCAACATTAGGATATTTATTAATGAAAAAAAAAAGAAACCAATGTTGATTACAACCTCAAAGGGCAAAGAAATACAATAGGAACAGATACTATGAAAACATATAGGAATGAAAACCCATAACATCATTTCTAACTAATTCAAAACACTCCGAAGGAAAAGTAAGCCACCAAGCTTCACAAGAAAGATCAATAGCTAAATTAGAAAGTTTTTCCACCACCATGTTACCCTCCCTGAAGATATTAGAAGCATAAATTTGAAGAGAATGCATAGATAGAAGACATTGATGCCAATCCTTACGTAAGTTCCATAAAACATCACAACTTCAACTTTGAATAATCCGAACAATATTGACCGAGTCACTCTCAATCCAACAAGGGTTGTAGTTAAATTGAATAGTATACCTGACTGCAACCATAACCGCTATCAACTCTGCCTTGAAAGTAAATTTGCAATCTAGAGGAGCTGCAAAAGAACCAACCGAGTAACCATTAGAAAGCCAAAAAATCCCTCCTGCACCAGCCATACCGGGACAGCCCTTCGCCGCTCCATCTGTGTTAACCTTGAACTAGTTCCGAAGAGGAGGAAACCAAAAGATTGGACGAGGAATAGAAACTAGTTTAGGAATACCAGAAACATAAAATCGTTAAAGAATAAATAGCTCTGATTGAGAGTTCCACATATGGCCAGCCTTGAAAAGCTCGGTTTCTTTAATACATTTACAAAGATTCCTGAAAGAGACTGAGATGGGCACAAAGCAATCCTGGAAAGTGGCCTTATTATGCACCCTCCATAAAAGCCAATAGGTAGTGATAATGCCAACCTTCCAAAGAATCGCTAGTTGACTAGAAAAAATAATGTAAGAGGCAACCTTATACAATTTAAGCGTAGAACCAGAAATGGGAAAATGAACCTGAAAAAGATCTTGCAAGGCAGTCCATAAAGATACTACATAAGGGTAGGAAACAAGCACATGATCAATAGATTCATAAGCATTAGCACAAAGATGACATCGAGAAACAATAGGAATGCCCTTGCACTGTAAGTTTTCATCGGAAGGAAGCTTTTGAAGGAAAGTACGCCACCATAAAAGAGATTGACTTAGAGGAAGATAATGCCTCCATAACTCTCGCCCCCATGCAACTTTAGGACTCAAAGCCCTAAAAAAATCACCTGCATGCTTATAAGAAAAAACCCCATTTGGAGAAAATCTCCAAATAAAATGGTCACTAGAAGTAGTCGAAAAAATAACATTCTTGAGATCATTAACAACGTTAGTATAAGCAATAGAAAAATCCACAGGCACATGCCAATCACCATCCCAAGAAACATCAGTAATAAAAGTGAAGAGATATTTCTTAGCTGACGAGGGGATACTAATTTTCTCTGCAATAATGTAACCAATAAAGTTTGAAGTCCAAAAGTTCAAATTGGATAAAAAAGAAGGTAACCATTGTGAAGAAGCTTGCAAATCATGATAAACATCTTTAATAGAGGGCCAAATTAAAGAACATAAAAAAGAAGTCTTCAGAGAATGATACTTGAGAAATCTCTAGCGCAGGAATAAATAAATAAATGAAAAACCACAACAGAGCTTCCAAGCCACACACCCTAAAAGAGATTTATTAAAACAAAATAAGTGCTTTAAAGCAAGACCTCCTTTATCAAGGGGTAAACAACACTGATCCTAAGTCACAGAAACCAATTTTTTAGAATGAACTGATCCTGTCCAAAGAAAATTTTGAATAGCTTTTTCTATAAACTTCAGAAGAGAAGCTAGCCATTTATAGATCATAAAACAATGCAAAAGGGACCCATAAATAAAAGATTCAATTAAAGCTAATCTTCCTGCCATAGACAAAGAATGACCCTTCCAAGCTTTCATTTTATCAATAATTCTATCAGCATAAGACTGTAACTATCTCTTTTTAGGAGCACTAATAAATATGGGAATACCTAGATAAGTGAAAGGGAAAGAACCTGTACGCATCCCAGCTCTAGAATGCAAAGGCATAGCACGAGTATTAGAAATGCCATTGCTCAAGAACATCTCAGACTTCTCCTAGTTTACCTGTTGACCAGATAAAGTTCTATAATCATTGAAAACATGAGTGAGCAGATCAATATTAGCATAAGAAGCCTTGCCAAAAATTAGAATGTCATTCGCATATAGTAAATGCGAAGGACACACCAAGCTGCACCCACTAAACATAGGTACTAGAAGACCCGAACTCACCAGAGAAGACAACTTGCGACTTAAAAAATCCTCAGCAAGACAAAAAATTAATAGAGATAAGGGATCTCCCTAGCAAACACCCTTGGAGACTGGAAAATAACCCTTAGGACTGCCATTCATTAAAATACATAATTTTGTAGACTAAAAAATTGTCAAGATCCAATTACAAAAATTATTAGAAAAGCCAAAACTACAAAGGACTGCTAAAATAAAATCCCATTCCAAAGAATTAAAAGCCTTTCTAATGTCAATTTTTAAGGCCATATTACCACCTCTACCACTACAATGCATAATATTAAAACATTCAGATGCTGCCACAATACAGTCTTCAATATTTCATCCTTTAAGAAAACCAAATTGATTTTTATAAATAATTTTAGAAGCAATAGGACCCAGCCGATCTGCTAAAATTCTAGTAATTATCTTGAAAATAAAATTACTTAGAATTATGGAGTGAAATTTTTCAATAGAGTTAGCTCCCAAGATCTTAGGAATGAGAACCATCAAATTAGAATTTAAGCTAGGAAACAGTGAACTAGTAGTGAAAAAACTCTGAATAACATTACAAAGATCAAAACTAATAATATTCCAATAAAAATGAAAAAAATGACCTGTAAAGCCATCAGGGCCAGGAGCACTATGTGATCCATGGCAAAAACCACAGTATGAATGAGATCATTGGTTGGCGGCATAGTAAGCATCAAATTGTCTATAGCCGTAACCATTAAAGGAATCACCTCTTTAACTTCTGAAAAATCTCGATGAACCTTATTTGAAGAAAAAAGCTTGGAGAAATAATCTATAACATGATTATTAATAATCTCAGAATTATCCACTAAATCTCTATTAATCAACATAGAACACTCAGAACTTTGAGTTCGACGTCTGGTAAGAAGGCCGTGATAAAATTTAGAGTTTTGATTACCATCCCGAAACCATCTAATGCGACTCTTATCCTTTAAAAGAGACTCTTACTGAGATAAGTGTAAAGAAAGATCATTATTAGCATTAAGCTCTTGATAATGCAAATGATCTGAGAAACCATTAAGCTCAATCTCTTATTGAATAGAAAGAAGCTGCTGCTTTGCTTTTGAGATTAAAAAATTAACCTGGCCGAATGTTGATATGTTATATGTTCTTAAAAAATAACGCAGAAGCTTTAATTTAGACATCATAATAAACATGGGATGGCTAGAAATTGAAAGGGAACACCAAAAATCACCAACCGCTGAAAGAAAACTATTATGAGAAGTCCACATGGATAAAAAAGAAAAGGCTTTGGCAAAATAGAAAGCTGACGACAAGAGATCATAATAGGATTATGATCTGAGCAGTGGCGCGCAAGAGAGTGACACTTAATAGAGCTCCAATTCTGAAAAGAAACATCTGAACATAAAAGCACGATCAAGACGAATATCAACTCTATGAATCCCACGTCTATTATTAGTCCATGTAAACAAAGGACCTTTAGTATGTAAACAAGTTAAAGAACAGTTATCCATGGTAGAAATAAAATCCTGGTAAGACCGAGCATTAGGAGGATAGCCAAGCTTTTCATGAGCTTCAAAGCATGCATTAAAATCCCCTAACAAGAACTAATTTGAAGAAATTAAAGAAGATAAGTGTTCCAATTCCACCCAAAGATACCTTCTCATAGATCCCAATACATGACCATAGACACAAGTAACAAATTGAGGCTTCATGTTAAATTGACATTCTACTGTGATATGTTGAGAAGAACTCAAAAAAACATTAACATTGCCTGTACCCAAATCACTTGAAATAAGCAACCAAATAGTAGAAAAATTCATGGAATTAGAAGCAACAAATGACAAATTTAAAGAACACCATAAACCACTATAGTGGAATCAAAGTACACCTTCAGTTTAGCAATGCAAACAAAAGCTGGCTTATAAAGATGGCACATATTAAAAAGAATATGTTGGGTATTGGAATTACCCAACCCTCTGCAATTCCAGAATAAAATATTCATTGATAAGTATTTGATACAGACCCTTTCTGAGGTCTATTACCTGTGAGCATAACCATTCTAGATGATTTCTATTTCTTTTTCTTTTTGCTATGTGCAATTTGCCGTGGTTCAGAATATTGATCTACCAAGTCAGCCTAAGCCTGTTTGGAAACTGATTACAACTCTTTTTGCGCTAAAACCTAGCTTGATTGGTCATTGGTTGAGCTTGACAATAAATTTGCCTCCTCTTGAGCACCATGATAGTCAGAATGAACACACTTGGCTGGAAAGGCATCGGCCACAACATCAACCGTATTCTGAGCTAAGTGATTTCGGGCATCAACCTCGTCATGCACTACCTGATTCTGGGCATCAACCTTGGCATGGACTACCTGATTGTGGGCATTATTTGATGTTGGGGCTAACAGCTGGGTCTTCAGCTCATCTGCCTGAATATTTTCCCGTAGATTTGTGAATGCATTGGCAACTGGAACCATGGAAACACTTGTGTTTCTTTTCGGTTGCCATTCTTTTTTGACAAGAGAACGACCTCTATCAGCAGGCTTGTTTTGCATCAGAATAGCCTATTCCACTTTGTTGTGAGGGTCCTGAGACTTGACCAAACGATAAACCACCGCACCATGACCAATCCAATTGCAATTTCTATAAAACTCTGGGAGGCTTTCGTACAGTACATCTATATCAAACAGAGATCTATTGCAATCTAACATAAGAAGATACTGCAAGGTTTACGCAAGATCTACATCCACCAGAATGCGAGCAAAATGCCTAAGGTCACCATCCAAAGTAGCCCTGTCAATGCGGATAGGGGTTCCAATGTTGCGAGATATGTCCACCAAGATTTGAGGGTCCCAAAATTCCCACGGGAGCCTGTAAAACCTTTCCCATAACTGTGTTGTAGTGGATTGCTGCTTGTAACAATCAAAATCGGGTTGCCATTGCTGCAATCTCAAGACACCAGGTTTAAGAAAAATCGATTCGCGGTTCTAGACCATCTCCTTAGCTGTTGCGGAGTGTAAGAGGACCTGGTAGAATTCTCTACCCAGGAAAATCAATCGCCATTCAGATATCAAATTCCAGATTGTTGTCAGTTTTTCCTTGAGTTTTGGAAGGACCCAAGGTGATTCTTCTTTACCTAAGACCACTCTCGCAATAAGAGAATGCTGGCATAGAGCCAGACGTTTATTGTAGGCATCATTGTTAATTTTAATTGCTTGGAAGACACCCTGCTTCGAGGCAGATAGAATAGATGGAAGAGGCAATGCTGAATCAGCTGCTACCATAGATGTGAAAGTTTTATTATTCAGAATTGTTGCGTCAGAAGTTGTTATATGAGGAACAGGCTTGGACATGGTGCATTGCAGAAATCCCTTGGCAGAAAAGAAATCTGCATGTCCGACGTGATCATCACCATGCTTGGAGGCATGTAGGATTTCAGTCGCAGAAGACTCCGACGGCCGCATCCTATTGTTTATATTTTTAATTTCACACTCTTTTATATTAAATAATAAAAAAAATTTAAGCTATAATTTAATTAAATTAAAAATTATAATATTAACAAAAAAATTTAAATAACATAAGAACATGACTAAATTTATAATGTTATACCATGTTTGATTTATTTTTTATTTTCTTTTTTTAAATCAAGCACTTTTTTTACACTATTATAATATAGAAAAATAATAGAAATTTTAAATTATTATTTAATTATAGTAAAAATTACAATTCCAACAAATTGATGAGTAGTAATTTGTCGATGTAAATGAAGGCTAGTTAGTAAAATAGTGAATTTACTGCTTCAAATTTTTAACCAAATATCAAATTATATAGGTTTTTTTATTTTATTTTTAAGAATATTTGTAAAAAAATTGTATAGGTATTTGCATTTTATTTTTGAAAATATTTGTAAAAAATTATATACATATTTACATTTTATTTTTAAGAATATTTATAAATTTTAATTTTAATTAAATTAAGTTCAAATTTGTAAAGTGTAAGAGTATTTTTGAAAATTTTTGTAATTATTAACATATTAACCTTTGATCAACATCATATTCTAAGAATATTCTCACCTTTTTTAACGGAGAGGGCAAATTGTTTGACAAAACTAAACTAAGGGGGTTTTTAGTTATTTTTAAAAATGGAGGGATGGCATTGCATTTATAGTCTAACCTCAGGGGTAATTGTAAGTATCCCTAAAAAAAATAATATTTGAAATAAGATGATGACAGAGAGATACCTATCTCTCGTCCTTTTAGAGAAAAGATAAAAAATCTTTCCCCTAAAATGACACTTTTACCTTTATAATTTTTATAATAAAAAAATATATATATAATAATTAAAAATATATTTTTTAATTAAATAAATTGACAAAATTTAAAATTTAAAAAGAACTAGGTGAACCCGTCTTGTCATAATTTACAAACTTATATATTATATTTATTTATTTATATATTTTTGTATAATATAAAAATTATATAATAATCAAAAATATATATATTTTAATTATTTAATTAAATAAATTGACAAAATCTAAAATCTAAAAAAAAACTGAGTGAATCCGTCATGTCATAATTTACAAACTCATATATTATATCATATTTATTTATTTATTTAATTATTTATAATTATTAAAAAATGGTATTTTGCCCTTCCCTGCCCTGATAAATGGACTATAGGTGTCTCACACAGAGACACCTACCTTATCCTTTTAAATAAAAAGCATATCATTGCCAATGAAGACAAACGAATAGCGCTGCCGCTGCAAAAAGAAAAAATGAAGGTTGTTAAGCTGTTATGCTCCAAAGTTTTCGTGAATTTCTTCATTTTATACAGCGCGCTAAGAAAAAATAAGCAGAAGAAAAAATTTTCACTTGGCTTTTGGTGCCTTAAGCCAAGTAGGCCTATCAGTTTTCATTGTTTCTGCTTTTACCTCTCTCTACTTAGCACCGTCATGGCTACTTCTTCATTAAGGCTCTTCTTGATTCTCCAGCACCTAAAGTAGCAGATCTGTCAACACG
This sequence comes from Macaranga tanarius, assembly GCA_949673435.1. Taxonomy (NCBI): domain Eukaryota; kingdom Viridiplantae; phylum Streptophyta; class Magnoliopsida; order Malpighiales; family Euphorbiaceae; genus Macaranga; species Macaranga tanarius. The sequence continues at coordinate 7,427 of CATIWO010325993.1, read as the reverse complement.
TTTCAGGATCATGCATATATACCTTCCTTAATTCTTCTCTGGTCCAAGGTAAGAATAGAGTCAATGCAGTCAACCCCTTTTTTTTTCACTATAAAGTATATACTGTATATACATACAAATTCATTTTTTCTTGAATTAAGCATGCTTTGTAATCTTAATCTTGCATTTGTTGATGATGATTTACACAACAGACTGTGTTATAATTAAGGTTTTCACGTTGTCCATGATTTTTTTTTTTTTTTTTAAGTTGACTTAGATTAAAAATGGTAACGGACGGATCGGGGACGAATTATGATATCCTTGTCCCCTCTTCGTGGCTTGTATATTTTTTTTCGACCCCGCCCTATAATTCGCCGGGATATAAAAATTATCTCTCATTTCCGTCCCGCCCCGTTACGTTAAATCATTATTAATTTTTTGGTTTGATTTGTATTCTATTATAATTCAAGAAATAACACAAATAATCTATATAAATTTCAACAAGCATAAATATAATTCAAAACATCATAAAAATAAATAAAATATATATATATATACACGCACTATTAACAAGTTCATAACAAAATATAATTAATATATAATCCACTACATTTTTACAACTATTTCTGGTCCAAAATATACAATTCATAATACTATAATTTCACTTTTTGCAACTAAAAAAAAATATATATATAATGTATAAATATAATTTTACTACAAATATATAATATAAAATCAGTGTATATATATATATCGTGTCGGGTTCGAGGCGGAGTACGGGGTAGGTATATTAAATACCGATCCCGTCCCGTTCCCGATAATTTTAATTTCGGGTTACCCCCGAGACCCGATCCAAAACCCCGTCAAATGTTAAAAAACCCGCCCGTTCAGGTTGGGTCGGATTGGTACCTGTGAGTTCGGGATTTTTTGCCATTCCTAACTTAGATGGTTATTTTGAGCCAAAAAGCAATTGTACGTGACATGTATTAATTAAGAAAATATATAATATATTGATAGTAGGGGTGTTCATCGGTCGGTTCGGTCAGTTTTTGGGTATTTTTCTGACCGAACCGAAATAACCGAATTTTAAAAAATCAGAACCGAACCGAATTAAGTCCAAAACCGAACCGAATCGAAATTTTTGGGTAGAAAACCAAACCGGCCGAACCGAAAATTTTAAAATATTAATTATTTTTATATTAAAATTTTATATATTTGTATATATATTTGAAAAATATTTAGAAAAAGTAAAATAAAAAATAAAAAATAAAAAAATCGGTTATTTCGGTTAATAGAAAATTTTTTTACATAAAACCGAACCGAACCAAATTTCAGTTCGGTTCGGTTTTAAAAATTCGAAAATTTTAAAAATGCAAACCGAACCGAACCGAATAAGGTCGGTTCAGTTTTTGGTTCGGCCATTTCGGAGGCCATGAACACCCCTAATTGATAGTATTTAAATCAGAATTTCAAAATCCATGTTTTTAATTTGGTTTATTTGATAAATTCAATTTAGTTAAATCAATTAAAAATTCTATAAAAACAGTTTAGTTAAGTAACAGTCTAATTCTATTATAATTTTGGAAAAAGTTTGGTGTGGCTAGCACCAATTACCAAAAAACTCCTGCACTATTTTTATAATTATAAAATAATAAATAAATAAGTAAATAAATTATAAGGTATGAGTTCTTAAATTATAATACGATGGGTTCATCCGTTTTCCTCTTAAGTTTTAGATTTTGTCAATTTAATTAATTGTCCAATTAAAATGGTTGTTTTGGGAGACCTTTGCCGCCTTTATGGTACTGCTCAGATTGATTTCGGATTAGTTGGAGCCCTTATAACTACCGGATACCGAGAGCATCAGATGCAAAAAAAATAAGTATTTGAATTATTATATAATTTTTTTATATTATAAAATTAATGGGATAAAAACATAATTTTGACAAAAATAATTATTTATTTTTTCTGCCCATTAACATCATCGGTTAGCGATAGGGTGGCCACGGTTCATGAACCGGGCGGTTCGGGTTTGGAACCGCCAGTTCACGGTTCAACCTAAGATGGAACCGAACCAGAACCGGCCTAACCCCGGTTTCGGTCCGGTTTCAAACCGGCCGGTTTTGGTTCATGGTTCCGGTTTTATTGATTCGGTTTTTTACGCACTGTAAAAAAGTTGTAGTATTTTAGAAAATAAAATATACTACGAGTAAGAGAAAATTATATAAAATTTTATAAAAGTTGTGACTTGTATTTTTTGAATTTTTGATATAATTTTTTTTTAATAAATTGAACTAGAACTGACATGTTCGAAACCTGAACGGGCCGATTCCGAACTAAAACTGCCAGTTCACAGTCCAATCCGGTTTCAGGTTTGACCGGTCCGATTTCAGTTCGGTTCCAGACCGAAATCGGCCCGTGGCCACCCCTAGTTAGCGATGTCAAACAGTGTCCTATAATATTTAGCTAGTTATATTGTGGGTTGTCGACTATTATATTGATTAATAATTAATTAATATATGAAATTTGGTTCTGAAATATTCCATGTATTAAATATTTGGATTAATTACTATTAGCTCCTTCTATTTTAACATATTATACTATTTGCTATCAGACATTTATAAATTATTCTTGCATTTTTTTAGGTAATATTATACCATTTATTCATTCCTTCAGCATTTTTGATAAATTACCACCGATTGACTGTTACTTATAGGGATAAAGACATTTTAAAATAATTAATATTTGTCCCTTCTACTTATATATATATATATATTATGTCTTCTTAATTTTTTTCTCTTAAGCAAAAGAATCTTACTATTTTGTATTTAAATTAGTAATCTTAGTAATCTCACTAAGAATCACTCGATTAGGACTAGCAACTATAGACAATGACGATTTGAAAAAATAAAAGCCACCTATCATACTAATTTTATATTAAATAATACTAAATATGAAAAGTATTAATTTAATATAAAAAGACCAAATGTGAATTCAAATTTAATATATATATTAATATTTTCAACTTGTATATATATATAAGTTGAAAATATTAATAGTGCCACATAGCACACCCAATTTTAGCTAAAATTAATTATGAGCTATGTTTACCACATTTAGACATTATTGCTCAGATTTTAAAAATAAATTAAAAATTATAACAAGTCGAAAAGATCTAATCTTTTTAGATTATTAGAACTATAAAGTCTTTGATTAAATATATGGCCTCATATACATAAGTGATAAAAATATATTTTTAGAGTAAAATGTTTGTCATTTTTCGGCTGTGAAATGTAAAGAATCAATAGTATTTATTATTTTTTAAACGAAAATATGGCCGACATTCAGAATGTCTATTTTATTCTTAAAAAATGTTTATTTTTTTTAACAATAAAAAATGTTGATTTTGTTCAGTATGTTTTGTGGCCTTTATTTGTTGGCTCGAAGGATGCAAGTACATGATTCAATTTGATATTCTTCATTAATTTACAGTGATTTTGGTGTTCAATGCTTACGCTCGGCTTCTACGGCTTCATCATTGTGTGAAGGATGGAGGCTCCTAACAATAGTATGCATTCTCATTTGTTCATTTAGCACTTTTATTTAGAACTTGTTATCTTATTGCCCTGTTTTGTTGTTCATTAATTAATTAATTAATTATCGTACTGTCGTATTGTTACTTAGTTAGTGTTAGTTATCTTTAATTTTTTTTATTTATTTTACATTATTAAATAAAAACTATATTGTCATACTATAAAATAAAATAAAATAATTTATTGTAATATTATAATGTAAAATTACGTTATTTAATTTAGGTCAATCTTTGTAAGGTCAAATTCTTGCCTATGACTTATAATACTTGGCAAGTGAAGAGGTCATATATATATATATATATATATATATATATAAATATGCAGGGTTGGATCTTTAGATTGTCAAGATTGAGGAATTATTTTTTATAATTTTAAGAAAAATAGGTGCATCTGTGCTTATAATCAAAACTAACCAAACCAATTACATATTGTCTAAGTAAATAATTTTTCTCCATGAATATTGTCTAAAATTAAATTATTAGATAAGGTGTGTTGTGATTTGTAAAGCTAGCTTTCTTATTCCATTTTCATGTAACAGAGAATATAAATTAGACTTTTGAAATGTTTCATTGTCTCTTTAGATCATAAGCAATCCAAGCGAAAAAATCCATTGTGGAAGTATGCGGAAGAGAAGGATGGTCAAGCTTACTGCAAATTTTGTCCTAGACACTTTAAAGGAGGGAACATTAAAAGACTTAAAGATCATTGGGCTCGATCCACTGGAAAAGGTATTGTGGCATGTGAGAGTGTTCCTAAGGATGTACAAGAAGCAGCTATTGAAGCAATTCGCAATTCTAGCAGGAAACGTGGAACTGCAAGCACTTCACAAGCATCTCAGAGGCTTACTTCGTCTGTTTATTGGACATCAGAAGTGGATGAAACTAACAGAAGTCTGGTGCCCATCAAAAATAATTACGAGGATAGCAGCTACAACATAGCAAATAAGAAGCTTGCCAGAGCCATTATCAATAACAACATTCCTGTGGAAATTATTGAAGCACCAGAGTTCGTTGATTATTTGAAAAGTGTGGCAGCTTGTGGTCCTAATTATAAATTGCCAAGTCCATCTACTCTTTTTGGAATGGAGTTTCATCCTGAAGTTGAAAAGTACATTAGAGATGTCAAGAATTCACGGAAGCAGACAGGTTGCACAATAATGCTTCATAAACAGTGTAGCTTCATCGATGTCATCATATGTTCTCATAAAGGTGCTATTTTTCAGAAAACCCACCAAATTTCAAAGTGTAAGGAAGATTATGAGTTTGTTTCTGAGGTTATTGAAGATATTGAAGCTGAAGATGTTGTGCAATTGGTCACCAACGATGATGAAGTTTTTTCTTCAGTTCAGCAAATTCTTGAAAGAAAATACCCTGGAATTTTTCTTATCAGGTGTGCAGCTCATGAGATTCAGTATCTCCTAAAGGATATATATTGTAAGGTTGAATGGGTACAAATAGCAACTGACAAGGCTATATTGATTGAAAACTTTATGCACCAAGATGCTGGAATTTTACAATTGTTGAGACAATACACAAATAGCAACAATTTGATACGCTCTTGCAGTGCTAAATTTGTCTCCAGATATCAGATGCTCCAATCAATCTTGGGTAATAAAAATGAACTGCAACAACTTATTTCATCTGTTGAATGGAGCTCGCTATATTATAACAATTATGAGAGAGTAGCACAAATAAGCAGCATTGTACAAGATACAACCTTTTGGAATCAGGTACAAGAGGTAATAGAAATTATGGAACCATGTATCCAAGTTCTTCGATTAGTAGAAGGTAATGAATCCACTTCAGGGTACTTGTATGAAGCAATGGAAAAGGCAAAAAAGACAATTGAGGATAAAATGATGATAAGTAGTGAAAAATATGGGGAAATATTCAAATTGTTTGAAGAAAGCCAAAAGAGGATCATCCAGCCAATACATGTTGCAGCAGCCTTTCTAAATCCTCATAATATGAATATGAATTTTAAGAAGTTAGGATGGAGTCCTGAAGTCAATGATGCCATGAACTTTGTGGTAAAAAACTTGATCACTTCTCAAGTACACAAAAATCAATTTACAAATGAGATTTTGTGTTATCAGCGCCAAAATGAGTTCAACGAGTTTGCTCATAAATCCATGGATTATCATCCTTGTAAGTAGCTACTAGCTCTCTTAAATTTATTTTTTCTATTTAAGAGATAAACTTAAAATTTCAAGATCTATAATTTGTGAAATTAATTTTTACTTGATTTATTGTGTGGTTCATCCATCTCATTTAATATCTCTATTAACAACAACAACAACAACAACAACAACAATAATAATAATAATTTTTTTTCTTTATTTATTGATTATATGCAGATGAATGGTGGGATTATAATGGGGTGAAGCTTCCAGTAGTACAAAAGTGGGCGAAACGATTATTAGGCCAGACTTGTAAGAGTTCATACATGCAGCAGAGCGAACTCAAAATTGCAAAAAAAAAGAATATGAATATGCCAGTGTCTAAACCCAAAGATGATATTCTGTATCTGATTATGAATTCAAAAATGATGGAAAAGTTCAAGGAAAAACATCGGAAATCTAAATGTATTGATCTTGAGAATTGTGATGAATTGCCTGACTATTATTATGATGATCATGATCCTGAACAAGGATTAAAGGATGATCCTGGACAAGGATTAAAGGATGATCTTGGAACTGAGTCTTGCTATCTATATGATAAGGTTAGTAACTAGTTCTTGAATTTACTTTTCTTTTTCTAGTGAGAATTGCTATATATCTAATGTGCTACATATTCTTTTCTCACCGAAGGTGCCTGCTGAGAACTTACAAGATGATAACATGCAACAGTATCCTCAAGCTCTCTCTTCTAATCAGGTATTAATTATATTATCATTTTCTTCAAATTCTCTAAGGTTGTATATAGTATAAATGAATTTTATAAAATTTTATGAAATTTATTTACAAATTCAAGTTTATTGTGTTTGGTTTAAATAAAAATTTTGTATAATTCATTTACAATTCCAAAATAGTTAGAATTTTCAAATGAATTCTATGAGTTTAAATGTATTTTTTCATATGACTAAAATACTCTTCCAGTTTTATTTTAAAAGGGTATTTTTGCCCAAATAACATATTATTGTAATTTTCAATTTTTTACCAAACACAACATAATAAAATATGAAAGTCATTTGAGATAATTTCATAAAGTATTCATTTAAACTAAACACACTATATTAATAAAAAATTATTTGCAAATGAATTAATATTTATAATTTATTTGGAAATGAAATGAATTCCTTGGTAGAATTGAATCAAATACTATGTACAAGAAAATTTATTTAATTTGTTGTTGAGAGACTTTTCCCACCTTGTGATCCAACTTAGTTGGCACTGAATATTAATTCATTTGCAGTCACCAAGGATTTAAATATCAATATCATATATCATATCGAGGTTTTAAAATTATGGATATATCAACGGATATATCCATAACGAAAAAATTTTCTATATCATTTTAAAAATTTTATGGACATTTATATTAAACTTTGGAAATTTTTTATAATTTTTTAAGAAATACTATATAACACTAAAATAAATCTAAATTAATTATATTATCATAAAATATCATCAATTTATTGATTATGTATTGTATAATGAATTAATGATGAAAAGCTGTTATTTGGAAAAAAATTAAAATAAGTAAAATAAGTCTAATAATTTTTTATGAACATTTATTTTATTAATATAATAAGGGAAAAAATCAATTTCTATAAAGTATACAAATTAATGAAAAAACCCTCTACCAAATTAAAAAGTTGAATTTATACATAATTATTTAAAATATATAATACAAA
>CATIWO010325874.1:0-38539 GCA_949673435.1 Macaranga tanarius | reverse complement strand
AATTATGTTTATCTCTACAATGACATGAGAATGCTTGTAGACTCTAAATGAATTACCCTTTATTGACAATGAGAGTTGCATTGAAGGACTTTAAGTATATATGACAATGAGAGTTGCATTTATACCTTATACCATGTTTATAATCATTTGATATAGTTATTTATTTATTTTATAATTCTTGGTAAATTCCTACTTGTACTTCTAATAAACCATATTTAACTTAATATTTAGAATAGTTAGAATAATTAGTAGTAATTAGTAATTAATTAGTACAATTAGAATAATCCAACTATTTTCATAATTAATACTTTGCCTATCCATCTTATTATCTATTCGGTTAGTATAAAATTCACAAATTCCTAGTGTTCGACACCCTACTTACTCTATACTAAGTCTTAGAGACTAGGGTATTATAATTTGACTCGCATCAATATTTTCAAAAACTTCTTCATTTTATACATCAAGGTTGATGGCCTGAGATTATTTTTAAAAATCTTTTGATTTTGAACATTGAGGTTGACAAAAATAGTTTATAATGTTCTCTCAGATAATCAACTTCGAGGAAAATAGACAAAAACCTTAGTAAAAAGTCTCTAACCTTTTAATTTATACATCAAGGTTGATGGCATTAGACTACTTTCTCAGATTAAAAGCATCCTAATTTGAACATCAAGGTTAACGAAACAAAATTAAAATTTTCTTTTAGACATCTAGTTTTGAAAATCAGAATCTTCTTTCGGATATCTGTCTTCGAAAATCACAATATTTTCTTAGATATTTGACCCCAATGATCAAAAAATAAAAATTTGTATTCTTTTTATTGTTTGCATCTATGCTTTTTCGTTACAATGCTTACATGTATTTTTTTTACAAATATCATTACATTGATTGCATTTCGATTTGTGAATAAAGAAGGGGGCAAACTGTTAACACTCGGGTTTGGTCCGACCCAAGAGTAAAATAACCTGATGATGAAGAGTCCAAAAAAGAATGAGCTCTTTGAAGCAAGTAATGACCCGAATAAAAATTTCACCTAAAACCTAATTCTTTATTTAGACTTTTAGCCTAGAGAAAATAATAGAAAAAAAGAAGAAGAAAAAAATGCGAAAAGTGGGGAGGATGTTAGCTAAGAATGGAGGAAATTTTTTAAAAAAGGAGAAAATGGGGAGATCTTTTAGGGATAATGGAGAAAAAAGAGGGGGAGAGACGTTTGAAAAGGAGGGAAGTGGTGATATGAGAGGGAGACACCTTTTTTGATAGAAAAAAAACCATTAGAGAAAGATTTTTTTGGGAAAAATTGGCGAAGTAGCTATTTTTTTCTTTGTGCAGGTGAATCTGAGGGTAACAATCATTTTTAATTTTATTTATTTCTTATTAAAATTTTTAAGTTTAATATTCATCTTCTTTTTTTTCGATTTTATTTACTTTTGTTCTTAAATTTAACTTGTTATTCTTGTTTTTGTTTAATTTATCTTTTTTATTATTTCCATAAAATTATTTTTATAATCAATAATACCTATAATTTCAGATTATGATTTAAATTAATTGTGTTAACTATTATAGAATAGTATTTATTGGATATTGAATAAAACATGTAATATTATAAAATAATAATAAGAAGAAGAAACGAGTTTATTTTAGGCACTTGTTCATAGAGCAGGTATCTAGATATTATGGGTAATTATCACCATAATATCGACTAGCCTCCTTAATGAAATAGAATTATTTCACAATAGCCCAAAACTTTATATTATGACAAATCACTCTAAACTCATGTTACAATCTAGCCCCTCTCTGCATACACATACACATACTCAAACTTATGTAAAGTTCACTTAGGCACTATGTATAACATGCAATATATACATCATAAATACGTATAAAAAAGGATGGGTGTTACATTTCTCCCCTCCTTAGAGAAATTTTGTCCCCCAAACTATTTACTCACCAACTTCCATGAATAGATATGGATATTCCTTCTTCATTTGCACTTCCATTTCCCACATAACTTCTTTCGGAAGATGGTGGCTTCAATTTTTCTGTAATAACGTATTTCAATACCCGACATTATCTTTCATCCTTTTCATTTAACACTGTTAGTAAAGGAAACTTCCCTATAATAATTGAATATTCTACTTTTATGTCATAATCTTCTTGTAGCTTCTTTTTAGTGATAGCCACTACAAGGAAGAATTTTGCCAATAATACTCACTGAACACTGCTATAGAAGAATGTGCTTTAACATTTGATTCTTCATAAGCATCCAATATAATTCCTTCATATTCATTGTCTTCAAATTTTTATTAAAATATGAACAATAATAACAATCTTGAATCATAAATTGAGTATTTCTTCTTATGAAATCAAAACTATACAATATGCAATTTATTATCATCACATCGCACCGTCACACATATTCTATTTCTTATCTTGAATCCCTAATAGAGCCCATTAAACCTCCATTCCTTATTGATATAACAAGTATAAGAGCAGTAGTATATACTTCTTTTAGCTTTTCAAATCTTCATTAGTAAGCTTTAATTCATTTTCTTTATAATTATGTGCTAAGAAAAACATTTTCTGCCATTCCAATCTCACATATGCTAAGTTTAAAATACTATTGTCCGCAAGGCTGTTTAGAAATATTTTTCATATTCTTCTCTACTTGATAAATAAATGAAAATATTATCAATAAAGACAATCATAACTGGTGTACCAATCAATCCAAATGACATAATAAAAAATTCATACTATCCATTTCCAGCTTCGAATACTTTTTTGGAAACAAAATGCTTTATCACTCGAAGTTGCTAATAACTCAGTCTCGAGTCTATCTTCAAAAACACTATAGCATCTCTCAATTAATCAAGCAGCCCTTCATTTCTCAATTACGGATAATCATTATTCATTGGGATACTATTCAATTGCCTGCATCTTTTTTTCTTATAGACTGAATCGATGCCCATTTATGGAGAATTATCCAGTCTAAAAATTTGCTTCTTTTTTTTTCTCTGACTCTGTTGACATTATCCTGTATGGTGCAATCAATTTTAAATACCACCCTTGAAGTAGTTTAAATTCAAATCTGCTTCTAAGAATAATCTCATAATCCTCTTTAGTCACAAATTATAAAATTCTTCAATTACAAGTTCACCCATTACCCTTGAATCAACTTTCGTTGAGTCTCAATATCATCTAAATAATCTTCTCACCCATCTTCAATCACAGGTGATACAATTACAACTGAAATCACTGGCATGCATAATGTCTCTTTTAATCACTATTTCTATCTTTCTCTGTCCCAAAATACCATATGATCTAGCCAAAACTAACATCTACTCAAGTTAACATATAATTATTTTTGCTTCAAAGTTTGTAGCACAGTTCTCAAATGTTGTTCATGTTTCTTTTTGTTTCTTGAATATTCAAGTATGTCATCAATAAGCTCAATCACAAATTTGTCTCAATAGGGCTGAAACACCTTGTTCATGAGAGCCATAAATGCAACTGGTGCATTAGTTAAACCGAACGACATCACTACAAATTCATAGTGTATGTACCTGGTTCAAAAAATAGGGTTCGATACACCTGGGTCTGAAATTTTAAGCTGATAGTAGTCTAATTTCAAATCAATCTTGAAAAACACATGAGCCCCCTATAATTAATCAAATAAATCATTTATTCTGGCAAAGGATATTAATTCTTCACGGTGACTCGATTCAACTACCTGTAATCGATACACAATCTCATTGCCCTTTTTCTTTTTCACAAAGAACACTGAAGCACCCTAAGTTGACACACTGAGCCTAATAAATCCCTTATCAAGTAGTTCTTGCAACTGATTTTTCAACTCTTTTAATTCAACTGGTGCCATCCTGTAAAGGGAAATAGATATTGGTGCTACTCTCAGAACAAGTTCAATTGTGAATTTTGGTATCTACCATGTGTACTAGATATGCTTCACAACTACTTTTAACCATTAAAATAGCTTTCATAGCAAAAATTAATCATGCAAACACAATTTGTCTTTCCTCTAGAATATAACCCCCGGTGATTTGAAGATTCTAAAATAACCTCCTTAGTGAAACAATTTACTATGGTATGATGTTTGGGTCAACTAATGCATACCCAATATCATATGAAATTCATAGGATGGCAACAATAAATCAGCTCTCAATTTTTCCTTATCAATACAATTCAAACAGTCATAATATACACTATTCATAACTATTATTTCTCCTAAGAAAGTACCCACATTTAATTCAAAACCCAATAGTACATGTTTCTTATAAAATTAAGATGCCATGTTCCATAATATGAATGAATGTGTGAAACCAGGATCAATTAAAACTTAAGGTTCTAACTCATAGACAAGAATTTTACTAATGACAACTTTTGAGGCATCAATAGCTTCTTGTTTAGTTATAGCAAACACTCTAGCCTGCACTTGAGGTGTAGAACTCTAACTTCCTAATTTGCTCATACCTCTACCAAATGCAAATGTTATACATCTACCCGATATCACTTCAATTCCACTTATTGAAACTCCCACTGTAGGATCTGATATAGCCCTGCCTCCACTACCTTTGGTCACACTAGTCCTCTTAAGACAATTTTTGTACATATGATTAAAAGATCCATAAAAGTAACACGCACCAGTAAGTCTCTTGTACTCACCACTATATTATTTCCTACAATGCACACATATGGATCGATGTGCTAAAATCTAACTTTGTCCTCTGTTTGAATAAGATGGAACTCCAAAGTTCCTTCCTCTAAAATTAAAATAACTACTCCGAGAGATAACCTATAGTGGTATATATCCCCCTCGTCTGCCTTGTTTTCAACTAGAATCTCTAAAAAATTCACTTGATCCCCTTTTTGTTATTTGGTCAGTTCCTTCTTTTTCCAGTCTTTCGGCTCTAATTATAGCTACTCTCAACTTAATGTAACTCTCATAATTTGTAAGTGTGATCCTATTTCTAATTTCATATCTTAATCCCTCTTCAAATATTCAGTATTTGTCTCCATCAGTAGCTACCAGAGATGAAGCATATTGGGATAACTGATTAAATTTTTACTTCATAATCTGCTACTGCCTTTATCCCTTATTTCAAATTTAAGAACTCCCTTCTTTTATTATCTTTGTATGCTTCTAGGACGTAGTTATTAATGAACTCACGTAAAAAATCATCTCATGTTAACACTGGAGAATGAATATTATTCCCTGGAATAGTTTTCCACCCCTCATAAATATCTCCTTGTAACAGTAATACTATATAATCAATTTTTTTCTTTTGGTGTGCACTTCATCAAATTAAGAAGCTCCGTGTCCTTTTCAGTCAAGTCTCTAAAATTATAGGATCTGCAGTGCAATGGAAATTAACTGTACCCTACTTTTTTATTTTCTCATAAACCTCATCCACATTGTTATCCATTGGCCCTTAACCCATTGTTCTCATCATCCGAACAAACTCATATATAAAAGGATATGCAGCTGGTGGAAGGGTTTGGGGTTGAGATTGTTTTAACTCTCCTAAGGCATGAATAGAATTTTTCCTATGAACTAACTCAAACAACTCTTCGAGGTCAACACGAGGCATTTGGTGTTCATCCATCCTAATATATGCAACGTATATCCACTACATGTTTTTCTCAAACTCATGCATAATATGTTATGAATGCATCATGTTCCATGTCCTGAGGAAATCTAATCCCCGCTCTAATAGTTTATACTAGATAGATCCTTGGGCAACAATCCCAATAGATTGTTACAGATCCTAGTTGTTATATAACTAGTAGGACGTATCAGTTTAGTATCAGAGCTTTGGCTCTAGTATAAGCTACGTATCCCTAGTGTAGTATTTGTTATTGATAAAAAATAAAAAAATCAAAGTTCATTCCACATCAAAATTGTATCAAGCGATTCGACCTCAATAAACATCAAGGAAGCCGTATTGATCATCATCCGTTGCACCAACAAAATTCGTGGGTAAGCATATCACCCTTCGAAAACTCATCAATTTACGTATTTTCTACTTGTTTTCTTTGTCTACCTACCCTACATCATTCTTATCTTTAAATCCTTCTTTCTACCTATTAAATACTCAAAATTCATGCATAAATAAACCCCAAATTTTAGACATACCTGAATTCACCCAAAACAGACCCACACTTACATCCTTTAGCTTATCTTTCACTAATAGCTTTAGCTATCTGGTTTGATTTGTGATTCTCTTAGAAGTAGTAAGAGTTTAGCTTAATTAAGGACTCAAAAGGAAATTCTTTGTGTGTGTTCAATTGTGAGTGCATTAGAGAGTTTCTAATTAATTGAGAGAAACATATGAGAGAGTGTTAGCATACTATTTTTTTTTTATTTCAGATTTACATCATGGATACAAAGGAGAAGCTTACATTAGATTCAATACAAGCAATGTTGCAAAAGATGTTGGCTCAACAAGAGGATATGAGGAGTGATAACCAAAAGGTCCAAGAAAGTTCGGAGATAGGTACCCCTACCCGAGCAAGAGAGACCCAACGCATTCCCTTCAATGAACTAGAAGAGGAGGCAGCCGAAGAAGGATCGACGTGTGCCGACAAAGGCAAGACCAAAGATGGGAATTTGGGATCAATCAAGATAAAGATTCCAGCTTTCTAAGGGAAGAGTGATCTGGAGGCGTACTTGGAGTGGTAGAAAAATGTTAAAAGGGTTTTCAGTGCCATAATTGTACCGAAGAGAAAAAGGTAAAATTGGCCGCCGTGGAGATCACTAACTATGGTAGTGTGTGGTGGGATCAATTCACTTCCATTAGGTGTAGAAGTGGAGAAGGACTAATTACCTCATGGTTTGAGATGAAAACCATAATAAGGAAGAGATTTGTACCACAATACTATTATAGAGAGGTGTATAACATGTTACAAAGGTTGAACTAAGGCTCTAGAAGTGTTGAAGAGTATTTCCAAAAGATGGAGATGGCCATGATTTAAGCTAACATTGAGGAGGATAGAGAGGCTACCATGGCACGTTTTCTATCAGGTCTGAATCATAAAATTGCTAACCTGGTTGAATTGCATCATTATATAGATTTGGAGGACATGGTACACATGGCAATTAAGGTGGAAAAGCAATTGAAGGTGAAAATGAAAACAAATTCATCTCCTACAACTATATAGAAATTGAATTGGAAGAATAAGGGAGGAGAAACAAGTGCAAGTAAAGGGAAATTTGAACCAAATAAAAGCAAGGATGTTACTACATTAAAGACACAACCTAAGGATGACAAATCCAAGGGTAAGTCAAGTAATATTCAGTGCTTTAGATGTTTAGGATATGGATATAAGGCTGCACAATATCAAAATACCAAGATCATGACCCTACACAATGGGGAGGTGGTGAGTGAGGAAGAGGAAGATGATGATGACTTAAGTGACATGCCACCTTTAGAGGACACATCTGATGTGGAGGAGGAATCAGCCCCATAAGGACTAATCTACACTTTGGTTACTAGGTGTGCCTTAAACAGGCAAGCTAAAGAGGAAGAGGTACAATGTGAAAACATCTTTTATACTTGATGCATGATACATGAAAAATTGTGTAGTATGATTGTAGATGGTGGAAGTGTTAGTATAGATGTGCCCTAAGGCTATTATTATATGTATACATTGTATATTTATCCCTATGGCAATAAAATATTCATTTAAATTAAGTGTTAAGTTTATTTAAATATTTACCATTAGTATTATATTGAATGAGTTTATTATCAAGAGTTGATAATCTGAGTGACAAACTCATTTAGTACATATGCTATAAATGTTCATAGTTGTTGGATTAATATAAGGGTAGTATTAATCCCTAGACTATCACCTCTATCTATTTTCCTTGATTGGTATGTGATATCGATTGTGGGAGATAGTAAGTCTAATGCTACTTGATATGAAATATTAGAATAGACATGTAGATACTCATGTGATGGGTGGATCGAACATATGACGTAAGATTTGTGATTGCATGGATATTCACTTTAGTCAACAATTACAATCTTGGACATAAAGGTGCATATGGTCCTTTGGCTTGAGGCGACACGGTCATCCACATATGGTTGGTTAAAGTTTGTTACCGCTTACATACTTGTGCTAGCCACGCATGGGTATATAGCGTGTGGTGGCTCTAGTTAGTTATATATATGGATTAGTGATCGACCAAGATGGAATTCATTACCTGGAATGAACTAGGATAAGATCCTATGCTATCTAAGTTATTCTTGATGAATAAGTACCTGGCAAGGTCAAACTCGACTTACCCGAAAAGAGTTTCGGTGCTAGAAAGAGTTTCTAGGAGAAGTCATGTTTTATCAAGAATTGAACTTAAGATGAGGTCATATGATTGAGGAAATTAGAGTTTGACTAAACTGTGACTCTAGCCAATATCGGGATCTTGTAATGAAGGGACATTTAGTGCACAGTAATTATGTTCTATAGTTCTTGTAGATCTACATAAAGCATTCATTTCTATTTAGGTAGTCGTGATATCTATGTTAGGGGTTACTCACGACTTATGGGAATTAAATGTGATTAATTAGGATTTTCACATTTAGGATGGAAAGGTGTTTCCATAATATTAAGTGTTAATATTATTTCCTATTGCCATTTAGACTTGAACCTAGTAAGTCACACACACAAGAGTTGCACTTGTGGAGATTAATATTAATTTAATTATTAATTAAAGAGTTTAATTAATTAATTAAATTAATTGAATTAGATTTGCGTATATGCGGGGATCTAGCATATCCCAAAATCTAAATTCAAAGATTAGGAAATAATTGCAATTAAATAAATATTAATTTGGACTTGATTTAATATGAGATATTTGAAGGAATATGTGATAGTGTGACAATTAAAATGCGAAATTTAAAAAATTTGATTGCATGCAACATTTACATTAAACACAAAATACTTGAATGCCTATAGATCATATCATATATAAATACATAACTAAACATGCATCAAGGACAATATGATTAATCAACAATCAACTAAGTCATGCATTCAAAACATAAGACCTAGCAACTAAAGAATTAGTAACACTTACTTATTGAGCTTTAGTTATTGTTGATCTACTAGCTCCTAGTACCCCAAATATGAAGTCTCTAGCTTGATACACATGGATTGCACAAGGAAGAAGACCTCCAAGGATGGTGATGCTCTAGCCACAAGCCTCTCCTCCTTGACCCAAGATGTTTAGAAGAACTTCACCAAGCTAGGATATATGGAACAATGACGCAACCTTCAATGGATGATGGACTATAAAGCACACAACACTTGTGCATGTTTGAATTCTCTACACTTGAAGAAGAAGAAGAAGGAAGAAGACACTCTCAATCCTTTTCTCTCTTTTGTTAGAATATCAAAATGCGCTCTAATGTGCAAATGGACTTGTCTCTACCTTGTCTCTACAAACTCCACTAACTATTATTATATTCAATATGATAATTGCTTGAGTATCTCATACTTAAGCCACATGTATAGCTATAGATTGAGTATCTCATACTCAAGCTATATGCATTACTATAGCTTGTCTCTACACACTCCACTAACTATTATTATATTCAATATGATAATAGTTTGAGTGTCTTCTACTCAAGCTACATACATGGCCTAGCTTTACATGTGAGTGGGTGGTGTTTGGTTACATGGATAACCTTAGCCTTGATATTCATTAACACTTAATGAATATGGGCTAAGGTTATATGCACATGGGCTTCTCTACACTTGGAGAAGGCCCACTCCATACCATAAGACAACTTGTGGGCTAATTCAAACTTTTTAAATAAAGCCCAGGCATTAGTCCATCTTAAGTCCATCATTATTAATTTATTAGGTCTATCTCATGGCCCATATAGAAATCCATTAGGAGGCAAATATTAATCTAGTTCTTGAACTTAATATCACATATTAAATTAAGTCCAAATTAATCTTTATTTATTTACTTTTATATCCCAATCTTTGAATTTAGATTTCGAGATATGCTAGATCCTTACATACTCACAAATCCAATTTAATTAATTTAATTAATTAATTAAACTCTTTAATTAATAATCAATTTAATATTAGTCTTCTTAAGCACAACCTTTATATGTATGACTTACTAGGTTCAAGTCTAAATGGAAATAGGAAATAATATTAACACTTAATATTATGGAAACACCTTTCCATACTAAATGTGAAAATCCCAAATAATCTCATTTAACCCTAACATAGATATCACGACTACCCAAATAGAAATGAATGCTTTATGTAGATCCATAAGAACCATAGAATATAATTACCATGTACTAAATGTCCCTTCATTATAAGATCTTGATATAGGCTAGAGTCACAGTTTAGTCAAACTCTAATTGTCTTAATCATATGACCTCATCTTAAGTTCAATTCTTGATGAATAAGTTCAATTCTTTTCTAGCACCGAAACTCTTTTCGAGCAAGTCGAGCTTGACCTGGTCAGGTACTTATCATCAAGAATAACTTAGATAGCATAGGATCTTATCCCGGTTCACTCCAGGTAATGAATTTCATTTTGGCCGATCACTCATCCCTACATACAACCAATTAGAGTCACCGCACGCCATATACCCATACGTGGCTAGCATAAGTATGTAAGTGGTAACAAACTCTAACCAACCATTTGTTGATAACCGTGTCACCTCAAGTCAAAGGACTATATGCTCCATTATGTCCAAGATTGTGACTGTTGACAAAAGTGAATTTCCATGCAATCACAAATCTTACATCACAATTTGATCCACCCATCACATGAGTATCCACATGTCTATTCTGATATCTCATATCAAGTAACATGAGACTCACTATCTTCCACTATCGATATCACATATCGATCAAGGAAAATAGACAGAGGTGAGAGTATAGGGATTAATACTACTCTTATATTAATCCAATAATTATGAACATTTATAGTATATGTACCAAATGAGTTTCTCACTCATATTATCAACTCTTGAAAATAAACTCATTCAACATAATACTAAAGGGCAAATATTCAAATAAACTTAACACTTAATTTAAATGAATATTTTATTGCCATAGGGATAAAAGTACACACCTATGCTAACAACATGATCATCACTGGAGATGACTCAAATGGTATTCAACTGCTCAAACATTCTGTAAGTCAATAATTTGAAATGAAGGATTGAGGACCTCTAAACTATTTTTAAGGCATTGAAGTTAACTTATGTTCTAATTTTTTATCTCAAGCTAAGTATGCTTCAGAACTTTTATCTAGAGCTAATCTTATAAATAATAAAACTTTTAATACACCTTTGGAACATAATGTTAAACTTTGACCAAATGATGGTGAATTGCTTTTTGATGCTACTTTATACAGACAGTTGGTTGGTAGTGTAACACCCTCAACCACAAACATACAAGTGTCCACACTAATGCACAGCCACGTGGTATAAGAAAGTTTCTCATGTATATAATAAAATCTTATACACAATCATATCATATAAAATGACAAGTATACATGATCTCTTTACATAAAGCAAAATGCCAAATGTAACTAAGGATGAGATTGTCAACACCAAGCTTGCTTCTGACCCACCTAAGCTCATAAACACCACATACCTCAAGCTCTATCTATTTAAATTCTAAAAAATATATTTTGCAAAGGAATAAGCTTGCGACTCAATAAGCAATTATTAATATAATCCAACATATAATACTTCTCAAGAACTAATTAAGGGAAAATATATAAAACTTGCTCACAATAAACTATAAGAATTTTCCAAAACATGCTGCACACGGCTGTGCCTGAGGCTTGCCTTTTTCCCTCTGGACCATACGACCATGCCAAAATGGCACATGGTCATGCCTGCTTCCATCATTCTTTTATATGAATTGCACATGGCTATGACAAAAAGGCACATGGCCGTGTCTAAAGTCTGAATTTGAATCTCAAAAAATGTACGGCCGTGTGTTAAAACCACATGGCCCTATCTCATAACCTGTACAACATCTGAAACATCACAAAAAGGTATCCAAACACCACAACTCAAATATTGGTGCAACATATATACTAAATCACTCCATTTTGAGTAATCCACAATCATAATCTTTCATAATCACATCTCACATTAAAACCACATTTAACATATATATAAACACGATGCACCAATACATGATCATGCTTATTAGTTATCGTTAACCAATTCACATAATCACAAAAATGTGTACACTCACATTTCCATCTCATGGCTCAATATTAGGCCAAAAACTATTTTCATACCATCATCTCACACAAAGCCATATTTGGCATTTTTCTCACAATCACATTCATAATTTCAAATGGCCATATAGTGAGACTATCTGCCCGGCTCAGTCTCACATCACTTAATTCAATTATGGGTAGCTATCTTCCCGGCTCAGCTTTTCCATTGTACATAATTAGTGAAGACTATCCGTTCGGCTCAGTCTTCACTCAACACACTTTCTCACACATCATCATTTCCTTATTTGTTTCACCTTTTTGTGAAACATAACACCTTATACACAACACAACTCAACACAATTGTATCATAATAGGTCATCATATTAACATGCCATCTATAATCACTAATTCATTCTCACATTCCCATCATTCATCATACACAAATATGATATTCACCATTATTCACAATCCACACATATTCAATACACAAAAGAGTAGAAACTCATTCCACCTCATCATTCTCAAATCCATAAATTCACCATATTCAATTCACAACTTAAATCACCATTCACTATTCTCACATTCATTATATCTCATTTTTTGCGACATCAAATGGCTTGCATAATTCATTCAATTATACAACCATTATATATATAAAAGAATCAATATTTAGATATATAAGCATTAAATTAATAATCACTTACCTCCAAGCTTTCAACTCCTTTAAAAAGAAAAGATCCTCTTATTGAGTAAGGTCTCCTCTATCTCTATCAACTCTTATATACAATCATATATCAATCTCACATAGCTAACATAACACTTGCACTCAAATGCAACTAGGTGCAACTCCATGCTCAAGATTCAATATATTTAAATAATTCACACATAAGTCCAATGACCATAAAACTTCTACTGAAGCTATTCATATGAGTCTACTAACAATTCCAATTAGAATTACTTAAATTAGATATGTATAAAATTTATTATGGATTTTTGATTAAAATCGGGTAAAACAAGGCACTTACTATAAGCAGTAAACTGTCCGGCCCTATTAGACAAACTTAACAGCAATTTCAGCTCAAACTCAAAACTTAAGAGTTATATAACACTTTTTAAAGTTTTTAGAGCATTAAACCTTGCTCAATTTGGAGTTCTAAAACTCTAGATATCACTATATAACCAACACACCAGAAAATTCACAAACCAACCTATATACTACTACTGTCATGTTTGATATATAAAGTTTATGATACTCTTAAAAATTATAAACACATCTAACAATCACCAAATTTATAAAAACTCTACCTATATGAGTCTACTTTCATTCTCAACTGAAATTATATAATTATCACATGTAGAGAACTAATTATGGATTATAGTAACATTAGGTCACATAGTGTGATAGAGTGAGCAACAAAATGCCTGACCTTATTCGACTAATATAACAGTTGAATTAGCTCAAACTTAAAACTTTAGAGTTATATAAGACTCTCTGAAGTTTCTCTAAAATCAAAAAAACCAGATTTGGAGCTATATAGCTCACGTTATAGCCAAAAAACATAGGTTAAATTTTCAGGAAAAACATAGCACGAATTTATACAATTTAAACTCTCTCACAACTCAATCAAAAATACATTTAACTTACCAAAAGTTACTCTTGAAACTTGATAATTGATAACCACAACCTAGACTCCCAATTTATCAGCCAAATCCACTCTCTCTTTCTCCACCAAATCCCCAGTTTTCTTTCAAAAGAAAAGAGCGCAACTATCTCCCTTTCGTCATAAACTCATACCCATTTATTTGCATGGCCATATTGAAGAGAAAGCATGTAGACAAGAATTTATGATATTTATCACTAAATATCCACTTAGCTCTTAATGAAATGCTACTCTTCCCAATTAGTCCTTAACATTTCAATTATTTCACTCAAGCCCCTACTTTCTTTACAATTTAGTCCTAATCAATACCCAAATTCCAATCTAACAACACCACTCTCTAACCACATACCTCAATGGGTCACATATAATTCAATAAGTAATTACTCTCAATATGCACACACTTTATATACTTCATGCATACATGAGTGCTAATGCATTATGTCCAATCTAAACAAATAATATGAAACAAAATGCATAAAATTGTATGCCCCACTTTGCAAGCGTTATAGGTTGTCTCATCTACCTATCTATCACTTGCCTTGACATATTTTATACAGTGCACCTTTTGAGTCAATTTATGGCTGCACCTCGATCTGTTCATTTTGTTACAGTCATTGGCATCCTTCGATATGTTAAGGGTACTTTGTTTTATGGGCTTCACTTTTCCTCTCATACTACCCTGTACCTGCTAGTTTATTCGGATTCTGATTGGGTAGGAGATCCAACTGACAAGCGATCTACCACTGATATTCTCTTATTTCTTAGCACAGTAAGAAATGATATGTCGTTGCCCGCTCTAGTATAGAAGCTGAGTATCGTGTCCTTGCTGATACAACTGCAGAGTTACTTTGGCTTCGTCGACTACTTATTGACTTAGGGGTGCCTATCTCTACTTTCACTCCCTCACACTATGATAATCAAAGTGCAATTCAAATTGCACATAATGATGTCTTCCACGAACGTACCAAATATATCAAAATTGATTGTCACTTTGTTCGCCATCACTTATTGCAAGGAACTCTTCATCTCACTTTCGCTTTATTGATCAACTTGTAGACATCTTCACTAAAGCTCATCCTACTGGACACTTCTACAACTTGCTATCTAAACTCAAGTTGACATCTCATATGCCACCTTGAGTTTACGAGGGGATGTTGACTGATATAATCCCTATAATCAAGGTCAATCATTATAGTTGTAATTGTGCATAATCTTGTATTATTGACTCTATAATTAGAATGTAATTAGTCTTGTTTACCTTATTTAGTCTAGCTATACTCAGGTATAAATATCCCTACTTTGATTTGCATTAAACACACAAGATATATAACTTTCTATTGTTCTACTCTCTTAATTAACAAGGTTGATGACTATCATAGATTTTTTTGATATCTTGATTGTCATGGTCTCTCAATAAGCTTGTATGCTTATGGCTTTCTTTAATATAATTTTGGTTATTCAAAAAAATTCAAATTAAATATGATAGCTTTTGAAATTATAATTAATACCTTATCAAAAAAAGTACAATCACTTTTATCTTTTCAAAATGAAAAGGTGAATGATTGACATTATTATCATCGAAAGAAGAATCATCTCTAGCAAAGCTGATATGAGGTTAGCAGCTCTCTATTGGTTGATGTTGGAATATTAGCAAAAGTAAGAATATTAATTGAATCAAATTAGAATTTGGATGGGAAGTCGACAATAGTGAGATTAGAGAAGAGATTCTCATTAAGAGGCACCTATACATTATATTAGATATATGATTTCTATAACAGATCATGGATAATATTATAATGTAAATCTTGTATATATAGTTTTCTCTATATTTTTTAGCCTTTTGCTGATGGGGTGCAAAAATCACCATTGAGCATATTATAGGATTTTTTGTAGATTTGCTTTTTTCTATTATTATGTATACATTTGGACCTACAACACCATCAAGCATACTATAAGGATAAATGCATAAATAGTGTTCAAAATTTTTCACTTTTACTAGTTTGGATTTCGAATAAGTTTTTTGACTATTAGGCATCTGAACTTGCAAAATTTTCTAAAATAGTATCTCTAGCATATTTTACGGGTTTGAATATTTATATGTGGTGTTTATAACATTAAATTGACTTAAATATCCTTATTTTATGTTAGACTTTATTTTCTTTTTTTATTCTAATTATTTTAAAAAAATTACTAGAAATAAAAATTTATTCTCAAACTAAACTAGAAAATTTAAATATTTATTTTCTTTTAAAATTTTTACTTTATTAATTATAGTAGTTGAATTTAATTTTTTATTCATGATTTTAGTCAAATTAAATTTTTATTCATTAAAAAATTATTTTATTTTTATTTTTTAATTATAATAAATAAAATTTTATTTGTATTTTATTTAGTTAAATTGTATTGTTTTCAATCTTTCAGATAAATTTTAGAAATAAGTTTAATATTTTATTTTTATTTTTATTTTTATTTTTCAATGATAATAGTTCAATTTTTTTTATTTTTTTTAATAATATTTAATAAATTTTTATTTTAAATTTACTATACATGAGTGAAAAATAAACTTTTTTAAATTGAAATAATAATAAAAAAAATGATATCTGATATGGAAAAAGGTATTCAAGTCAATTTACTATTTAAAATAAGACCACATAAGCATTTTAACCTACAAAACCTATTAAAGATACCATTTTAGAATTTTTTTTGTAGGTTCATATACCTATTTGTAAAAAACAATTGTTCGAATACTAAAATAGTAAAAACGAAAAAGTTTAGACACCATTCATACATTTATCCCACGTGCTAAAATACCCTTCTTTTTCAACTCTTAACTTCAAATTCTATGCTTTCTATCTTTATTTCACCATTTTTCTGAACCTTTTTATCCTCAAGTAGGATAGTAACCCTTGTTGAATAGAACATAATCGATATTAAAGAAGAAGAATCAAATAGAGGTAATTGCCTTTTTTCTTCATTAAGTTGGAGTCATTTTTATCAATTGCTTAGTTTTTTCTGACTTGATGGGTCCCAATTGTATCCAATCAGTATTCTAGTAGGAAAAATTAATCGAATACACTAAATTAAATATAAATTAACCAAAAAAAAATATTAAAACACCAAAATAACAAAATTTGAAAAGTTAGACATCAGAAATGTATATGTTGATTTTTTATACCTTTTTGTATGTTGTGTATACGTTGATTCATAACATGTCATTATTAAATAATTTTTTAAAGATATTGTTAGATTATGATTTGATCTATTTTTTAAGTTATTATACTTTAATTCTCTCTTGCCTTCTTTTTACCAATTTATTTTAATAATTACAAGTGTATGCTTTTATAATTTTAACAAAAAATTTGTCAACTGCCTATACTTGATGATCTATTTGAGTTTTGTAATATTCTACTTGCTAAAATAATGTATGAAATCTTTAATTGACTATTTAAAGATTGTTACTCAACCATGCATATTAAGTAGTTAAGAAGTAGGTTTGTATTATATGTATTACTTGTTTGACTCCAACTACATTTAATTTTTGTACATTTTTACCCCTAACATTTTCACTGAGGTACTAATAGGCCATCTTTCTTTTTTTTTGGACAAATATGCATGAGTTTTATGACCATAAAGTTTTTTATCCCTTATCTAAACCATTAGCGTCAAAGGAGATAACGTCTGTTAACTCAGAGATGACATGGCAGCCTTTTGGTCCTACTATAAAAGAGAAAAAATGGTCAATTGATAATCAGAAATTTTCTTTATCATTTTTTCCTTCTTTTTCTTCTTCTTCTTCTTTAAATATTTAGGAAAAATCTAAAATCCTAAAAAATTAAAAACTGATTCTTGAAATGGCATCTTCTTTATCATCAACGGCAAGATCTAGTAGATAAGATAACACGGAGCTACATTATGAGAGACCACCAAAGTTATGAAGATGTCCAGTTATGAGCTGTTGAGTGAAAACCCCTAGGTGGACATTATGAACAGAAGATAATCCGAGCCATAGATTTTATGGATGCCTAAATTATGATATTAGTGGCTATAGGTTCGTCCAGTGGTATGATGAGCCAATTGATAGTAGAATTCGAGATTTAATCAATGATTTGGAAAAGGCAAAGAATATACTTTTCGAAAAAAATTAAAAACTTAAAGCAAAGGCAGAATGTCAAAGTAATGGTGTGCAAGACTGCAAAGAATTTAATGCAGAAACTGCAAAGTTATGGTTAAAGATGAAAAAATTGAAGAAATCAAAAATGGAAAAATGTGAGTTTAAGAAAGAAGATTGTTGTTGCATATTGTATTATTATTATTATTATTATTATTTCATGGCTTAAATTTATCAGTTTCTTTCTTTTCTTTTAATGTAATGCAGTAAGTTGTTGATGTTGTATATGAAGTTGGCCTTAATGTTAAAGTTATTTACAGTTTTCCTAAATCTTGAATATATTAAACTTGTTCTATGAAATGTTGAAAATGCTCATCATTATTAGTTCACTGAATAAGCAAAAATTGACCCTGAGTACATCAATAAATGCTTATACCTGATGTGAATAATCAGGTTTATACATGAATTCCAAAATATAATTATCAGCCAATTATTGACTTCTATAATTGCTTTGTTCCTTTGAACACTAACTAACCGCCACAATCATTGTGCACAGTGTTAATTATATAGCAAAAAGCAAAGTCTAACTAAAATACTAAAATCATTATCGACTATGTAAATTAAAACTAGCCTTAGAAAATTTTAAGTACTTCAAAAGATTCACTTAGCCATAGTTTTAGATGCAGCTATCTTAGACTTCTTCCTCATATTGCTTATCTACTGTTGAACATCTGCTTGGAGCTACCTTATTATGACTGCAGGAATTCCTTGCCACTATAATTTTGGCAGCTGAAAAGGAAGATTTGTAGTAAAAGTGACTTGTGACCCATCTCTATGGAAGTTAATGTTTCTTGAAGCAGTTGCAACTGTTGGAGTTGTTTTTCTCCTTAATTCTCTTTTATTTAGAATAGAGAACCTTATATGTGGATTAATAATTATAGGGAAAGTAGCTCCATTGATGGTCACACTTGAAGAAATGACTCTTTTAGACTACAATCTAAGCTGTGACATAATGAAAGAAAAGTTGAATGTGAAAAATTAAAATGAACAAACAAAATTTAAATAACACCCATTTATGTTGTAAATGAACTCACATTGAATACTGATGCTCCTGTATTATGATTTATATACAAACCATGTCCAAGATATTTCTTTCTTGCTCCCCTTACAACATTATATCCTAAACCTCTCACAGTTTGCTCTTGTGGAACCTTATCTTTGCCTTTGTTTCTGAAACTATGTGATGCAGTAGTAGTCATTGAGTCTTGTTAAGTCAAATGTGAAAGGTCTTATTGAGTTACTCCATATGCAGGGTCTTGCTAAGTTATTGTTGCAAGTTCACTGTCAATTACAAAAGGACCACTAGTTGCCTATGAAAAATATTAGAATATTTAGTTAATGAGAAGCATTGAAAAAAATAAATGATTAAGATTAGAAAATTGAGCCTGATTTCTTTTATTTGGACATGTTTCCCTATTATGACCTTTTTTACCACATATTCAACAAACTTGTTTTTGCCCCTTCCTTATTAATTTTTCATCCTTTGTTCCAAAATTATTACTTTCATTAGAGGCCCTAATTCTTCTGACTTTGGGTCTACTTGCTAATTTGGGCAATGGTGGAGCCGTGGAGGTTACATGGGCTAAAAGTCTATAAATTTAAAGAATTTAGGCCCAGGGACTGGTAAAAGAGGGAACTGATATGTTGCCAAATAGCTTGACATGTGATACCACTTTGATAACACAATAATAAGGTCTATTTTAAAGTGGTATAGTGCACAAATTGTATGAGAGCATGGGATACCAGTCAATTTCTATGCTCTACATGTGCAAAGTTGTTTATCTAGGAAAAAAGTGTGTTTATCATCTCTTTCTCCAATCTCATAACCAACATCACCATTAAAGACCACCTTACAAGCCATACAACTTTCCTTGTTGTCTTGAAACAAATTCATGCATTATGGATTCCAGTCATTGAACAATTTATTTAATGCTTTCTTATTCTTTTTATGTGATGCCCAAAAACATAACTAAACATGTGGCCATAAACAAACATGCACATGTGGCATTATCAAGAATTCACAAAAAGCATAAAAACAACCGTACAATTGGCATACCAAATGCTTTTAAGAAGCAAAGTACTTCATATGTATACTAAAGCTAGTATGTACATACATGTTCAGCATTACATATAATGCTTGTCTAGTATTACACAAAAGTACCAAACATAAAGATACAATGTACACACAATGCCCAAAATGATATGCAGGAGGAAGGTCGGGTACACCACTCGCTTCAGCCCACCTAAAGACTTAGACGAAAGCTTCAAGCCTTTAGCCTAATCAAATCCTGAAAATATTCAACAACAAAGGGGTAGGCTTGTAACTCAATAAGCAACTATAAATACAGTTGCATATATATACCAAACACATAAAAATCATGCCTTAAAGAAGCATATATTCACTTACATAAAGAAATATAATAACAAATATAAAGTTACAATACCATAGGCACTATATAGAATGCGTATGGAAGTCCAAATGTAAAAGGAGTAAGTAAGCACTAAAATATCAAGCTCAATTAGAGAGTTTTAAAGATAGATTCTACTCAAACTCCAAACATGAAAGTTGTAGAGGACTCTTTAACGTTTCTATAATATCAAACCACACCCCATTTAGAGTTCTATAACTCAAGTTATCATAAAAAGACAAAGATAAAAGTGTGCTAATGGCTCCTCACGGCGGGTGCTCACGACCATGAGGAGCCTACTTACGGTTGTGATTGGGTGCTCACGGTCGTAAGCTGGACTATGAGCAGCCACCTAAAGCACCATTTTACTGTGTAAAATGGCTTGGGGTACTCACGAGTGCGTCCTCACGGTCGTAACCTGACCATGAGTGGCCCGAGCAACCCTAAAACTCACTTTTTGCCATTCAAATGCACACCAAACCATTCCATACTTGATCATAACTCAAATCAACCTTAAAAACACTTTATAAACATACTAAACATCACCAAGTCATTCATCAACACATAATTCATATTCATTCACAAGATTTAAACATCCATATACATTATTTCAAAACTAAAACAACCCATTCATACATTGAATGTCATTTAAATGCATAATTTCAAAGTATGCATATTTCAATGTAAGAGTTAGTATTTGGATAGACCTTTTCCTCACACTTAGCCTCATGGCTATATTCCTTACACTTTTAATATCATTTAAATGGCCATTAAGTGAGACTATCCACCTGACTCAGTCTCACTTCACACATGGGTAGCTATACGCTCAGCTCAGCTTGCCCATCACATAAAATCAGTGGGAACTATTCACCCGGCTCAGTCCCACTATCCCACATTATTACAATTCCTCACATATTTCACCTTCAAGTGAAATATATCACAAACAAAATAACACAATACATTTTCAAGCAATTGCATTTCAATAATGCCAATATAACCACTACTCACCAACATTCCATCCATACTCATATTCATAGTATTCCACAAATACAAGTATAATATTAGCATTCCATATATATATATCAACATTTGCTAATATCCTCATCATATTCTCCATTCACAAAATGGTGGAAATTCATTCCCCATTATATTCATCAATCCATTTATATATTCAATTCCATTAAAGAAATACATAAGAATTCACATAAGAAATTAGCATATGTCCATAACATGTATTTATAGTCACTTATCTCCAAATGCTTCCACTTCAAAAAGAGTCATCCCTTTAGTTATGAGTGCTTCCCTTGCTTTTATCACTCCCTACATAAAATTATACATCAATACAATAAGCAAATCTTACCATTCACTCTAACCTCACCAAATGTAACTAAAATGCTTAATGTTCAACAAGACCTAGACACACACATACAAGTCCAATAACCCTAAAATTACTACCAAATCTAGGTTATGAGTCTATAACAAATTCCAATTGGAATCATTCAATTTGGACATGTTTGGAATTAGTTATAGATTTTACAATCCATCCGGCCAAAACAGAGTACTCACAGGAGCAAGAAAATATCAGGCCCTAATTATCCTGCTTAATAGCAAAATCAAGCAAAACTCAAAACATAAAGAATATAAAGGACTCTCTGAGGTTTCCAGAATATTAAACCTTGCTCAAATTAGAGTTATATAACTCAAGATATGGTACAAACAAAGTGACTGAAAAATAGAGTATACAGAATAGGAATTTGACAATCAATACAACTCAACCAAACCAAATCAACAATATAATTAAAGCTTACCAATTAAGCTTTAATTGATATAGACCTCTAATGCCTTCCAAAAGCTTGTAAGAATAAGAAATCAAAGCTCTCTAACTCAACCAAAAATCTACTCTTCTTCTTCCTTACAATCTCTACACTCTCCACTCACAACACACACATAAATATACATATAATAAACACATTAACTATCAACCAATCAAAAACCAACAATATACACCCCAAAGTCTCCTTAATATTTAATACTCAACAACTATAATAAATGCCAATTTATCATAAAACTAACTAATATAATAATACTCTAATATATATACCAAATATCAACACAATTACATCTAAGCCCCTCAATGAAATGGATATATTACAATATGCCCCATAACTTCAAAATAAGACAATTGACTCCCAATTGTATTTGCAATTAAGTCCCTCTCTACCACATACTCATTCCCATATATAGACATAAACCACAATGGGACTTTATATATTCATGTATTCATAATGCATGAACAATGTATTCTAAAATGTGGGTGTTACAACAAGTAAGTAGAATTGTTCAATTGCTTGTTATATACTATTAATAAAAAATTTATATATCTATTAAAGTACCTTATTATGCACGTTTTTGATTACCAGGTTCTATCTGAATAGTCAATCTGTGAGTAATTATATTACTCAAAAGATACATCAGAGGCAGCACAAGGATGGGTACACATAAAGCAATGTATCTATCATAGTAAAGAACTTATATTAGGAGGAGTTCAAGGTAAAAAAAACTTTTAAAATTGTCATAAATATAAATATATATTTATATATGTACTGAAATGTATATTCTATCAATATATAAGTGCATTATTGGCCTGAGTCCGAGGAAGGATAAATTTATCATATATGATGGACTATTTATAGGACTCAGTACAATGAAATGCTTTATAATTGGAGGAGGAAGGGTGTTAAGCCATCCGGTGTCCGACAAGACATTTAGGACAGGTGGCAGGCCTATTGACAGATGTGAGATCCCACATCGGATGGAAGTGGGTAGTTGACATGCCTTATATGGGTGCAGTACCTTCTTCCTTCACGAGGCGCCTTTTGAGGACAAAACCGTGAGGGTTGGACTGGGTCAGTTCCCAAAGCGGACAATACCTCGTGAGCCGAGTGATCTTGGGCTGTTACATATACATATATTTTCAGTATTAGATTAAGTTTTCAATTAGGTTCAGTTCTCAATTCAAAGATTAACATAAAAATCAGAATCATACCAAAATATTCATTTCATTTTTTTTTTTTTTGACCAACAAAATATTCATTTCATTCGGTTCAATCTAATTCCCATATTTTATCCCTTCAGTGATTACCCTACAAACAATGAAGTTTAACTACTTGTACGTCTAAGTCTTTCCTCAGGTCAATAACGTTTATCAACTCATACTTTTAAGTCTTTTTCCGAGGTCTTTCACCTACCTAATGAAAGTTTGAGAGGACTTCCAGAACAGACCAAAAGGATGCATAAAAGTGAGATAATAAGAACCCATGTAGAATCAGGGCTATTTACTAAATTGTGGTTCAAAATTTTCAAAATTCCATTTTTAAGGTTGATTTTAAAAAAATTCCATTTTTTATGGTTTGGTTTAAAAAAATTCCCAATTTATGGTTCGGTTTAACCGGTCTGACCCCACAGGCAAAATGGCCCCAAAAAAAATTCACGGCCATTTCGCCAGTCCCACAGGCGAAATGCCTTGACCGAACCGAACCGATCGGTTCGGTCAGTTACCAATTCAGTTCGGTTTAAATTTGGTTTTTAAAAATATATAACCGACTGGTTTGGTTTGATATTTGTTTGATTGTATAAAATATCATAATTTTTTTGCAATACATGAATAATAACATACAAAATTGTAAAAAAGTTACTATTTTACTATTCATCAAATTACTGTTTCGACATCCGTTTCCAACACAACTTGGGTCAAAAAAATTCATGTAATTTTCTCATTGTCGTGGTATTTTTTTTCCAAAATTTAAAAATCAAAATCGAACGAAACCAGTCAGTTATATATTTTTAAAAACCAAAATTAAACCGAACCGAATTCATAACCGACCGAACCGGTCGGCTCGGTTCGGTCGAGGCATTTCGCCAGTCCCACAGGCAAAATGCCTTGGCCATTTCGCCTGTGGGACTGGCGAAATGGCCCTAAATTTTTTTTGGGGCCATTTTGCCACTCCCACAGGCGAAATGGCCCCAAAAAAAGTCAGACCGGTCAAACCAAACCATAAATTGGGGATTTTTTTTAAACCAAACCACAAAAAATGGAATTTTTTTAAAATTAACCATAAAAACGGAATTTTGAAAATTTTGAACCACAATTTGGTAAATAACCCAATATATATCATTATCCTTTCATTATATATATCGTAAGGACAATGTTGCATGTCGCAAACATGCAACAGTCCTTTGCAAAAGGACTAGCTGATAAAAAAAAAATTAAATTACAATTTGGCCCCCCATGTTTACAGGGGGCCATATTATTTATGAGGTTAAATTGGACATTTGTCGCAAGTTGCGACGTCACAACTCGCGACAAATGCCCTTTCCCATATCGTAATATATTATGTCCTTTACCATATATAAATTAATAAATAAATAAATCTACGCTGACAATCCAAGCAACTAAAGTGCTTCTCAAATATCCTAAAGAATATTACAATATCCTAATCAGGACACAGGTTCATGGCTGTTAAGCAATGCTGGTAGTAACAGATTTCAGGGTTCAGTTCTACAAGCCTACAAGTAGTAACCCCTTTTAGTTCTACAAAATGCACAAGTTGCAACCCAGGAGACATCTGTTCTTGCTTGGTTTTCATAATTGTCGTCACTGACAGGTGTACAAATGCATCAGAACACTGTTGCAATTAATGTAAACTATGAACAATTACTGAGCCGCTTAAATGTCTCACAGCAAGCATCAATGTCAGCTTTGTTGTAACACACACAAGTTACCAGGGAGTCCCACACTGAAAGTTCTACAGGTTGACCCATGCTAATCACCTCCTCTAACCATATAGTAGCTTCATATTGCCTTCCCATAGAGCAAAGTCCTCGTATAACCAAGTTAAGAGTATCAACAGAAGGCCAATATGATTTAATTAACATCGCCTCCATAAGCTGACTTGCTTCAACAAATCCACCAGCTTGACACAGCCCGTGCACTAAAATGCAATACGTTTCCTTGTTGGCAACACAACCTGTCTGCTTGCCCATCTTCTTCAAATACTTGATAGCTGTTGCTGAGCTCCCTG
Organism: Macaranga tanarius; assembly: GCA_949673435.1. Classification (NCBI taxonomy): domain Eukaryota; kingdom Viridiplantae; phylum Streptophyta; class Magnoliopsida; order Malpighiales; family Euphorbiaceae; genus Macaranga; species Macaranga tanarius. The sequence goes on along the minus strand of CATIWO010325874.1, from coordinate 12,995 downwards.
CATCACACAGGCCTTTCAATAAGGTGTTATACAATCTTACATTTGGAACACAATTTGCCTCCACCATCTCCCCTTCAATTACATTGACTGCTTCATGAACTCTACCTTCCCTACACAATGCTGCCACCTTTGCTTCATAAGTGCGTAGAGATGGTCTAAAGCCTCTACCCTGCGTCTCATCAAGCACTTTATCAGCTTGAGTAATCTCACCTTCAGTGTAAAGATCAACAGCCATAGCAGTATAACTACCCAAACTAGGGATAGCACCTCTGATTAAAGCTTCATTAATCAAACGCTTAGTGACTTCTATGTCTTTATCACCATTGTATTGACTGCAATCAATACGTGGTTTAGGAGCCTTCAGCCCCTTCCTTAAGATCTTGCTAAGAATTTCTAAAGCTTGTTCAACCATACCATTATCACATAGAGAGTCCAAAAGAATTCTATATATTACAATGTCCTCACCACTTCCCTTTTGAGAAATCCTCCAAAACATTGAATATAATAAATGAGTAGCCTCATTCAGCCTTCCATCTTTACACAAACCCGTCATAACAATTCTATAACTATCCCTATCAGGGTAGCAACCCTGATAATACATCTCTTGAAAGACTTGCAGTGCAAGGTCAGAGCGGTTATGTTGACAAAGAACATCCATAAGCAAGTTCAAAGAACGAACACGAGACTTTACTTCCCAACCATGCGAGTTTTCCAAGAAAAGTCGGTGAGCTGCTTCAAGCTTAGATTCTTTCACCATTATTTGCAGAAGGGTATTAAAGGATTCGGTCCAATTCACACAATTGAACTGTGGAATGCTCTTGAAAAGTGAGATAGCTTCATTAAGAAGGCCAACTCTTGCATAGGTCTTAATAGCAGTTGCAAAGACTGGATCTTTGCACGCACAGGAATCTTCTCGCATCTGATCAATAACTTCCTTCATCTCAGTAATTCGACCAGAACTACCTAGGATGCCAATCATGGTGGCATACACTGGACCATTGTGACGATAATTGGGATACCTATCTTTTGCTTCCTTAAAGAGTTGCAGAGCTGTTGATGAATTTTTTTGGTTCCTTATGATCTGAGAGAGTTGTGTTGGTGTTAGAAGCCTTGGCCACCTTACAACCATGGTTTAATTTGGTAGCAAAGTGGACGTTAAAGATAAACACCTGAACAAATTTAAGCAATTACACGATTAGAATTTCAGTCACGCAAAACATCAAGCATCTTGTGAACAACGTGTTTAAAACAATGAAAACAAAGCACAAAAAATAAATAAATAACTGAATGACAAATGATGAAAACTGGATAACAAGCAAACCATCAGAGACGATGATAGCAAAAGTTGAGCTGAGAAATAAACACAGTACACTGCATATAGAATCGCGATGTCGGAATGTTGTCTGCTGTGGATTTTGATTGCCGCTTGGGCTTGGTCAGGGGTTTCCCCTGCTGAAGACTAACGACGTCGTTTATTAAATTAAGACCGTTGACTTATCCGCCTGCCAACGCTGAATGTGGAAAAGTGGAAACACAAAACGATGCCGTTTTCATGGAAGAAACTGTCCGCTATAAATAAAGTTCCATGGGAGGAGGGGTGTGAGTTGTGAGTTTGCGCCATTTCTTCAATTCTTTGACGCGCTAGGGATTTCTTGGTCAAATTAGGTACGCAATTTCGCTCTGCATGTGGGCTTTTATTATCATGATCTGGTGCTTGTGGATCTAATTATCGATTTTTCCTTTTGTTATGATTTCGAACTCAGAATCTTATCATATTATTTGATTTTGATTTTGATGTCATGTTTTTATATTTTCGGAATTGTATAGCATGAGTCTAAATTATATGCTGCTGTATGCGTTGTTTTGTTGCATAATGCTTGGACTCTGGCTTGCATCTGTCTGTGGTTTAATTTGGACATGGATTACCAAAATGGCTATACAAAGCGTTTGTAAAAAAATCCAGTCTTTTTAGCTTGAGCTGCACTATTGATTCTGGAGTTCAGCTCTTCATATTCAGGGCCATATGTGTATTAGAGTTTTAAAAATAAATAAAAACCAACAACAACAACAACAACACCAAATAGAATGAGTTAAAGCATTAGAAGTAAAAGTTTAGAGGAATGAGTAAAATAGAGTGATGGATAGACAAGTAAATTATGATTGAAACCAGAGCAAGCTTATGGACTCTTGAGTAATTTAGCTGCCCTTTTTAGCGATTCAGAGTTTGACACCATGTTTTCCATCGTCCTCATCTGTTTGAGTTTTTAACTTCTCTCTTGAAAGTTTCTTAATAATAAATTAAACTGTTTAACCAAAAGTCTCATAGCTTAAAGAGAGGGATTTTGGGTAAGAAAAGGTTTAGCCACAGAGATCTATCAAGTATTCTGGTTGTGGTGGAGTGGCCATATACTGCTAGAGATTCAGAGAATAGACTATCTGGGGATAGAAGAGTTTGGGAGATGGATAAAGTTTATAATCCATGGAGTCGGAGTCATTTTTTAACTGGACTGTTGTGGAATCTTTCTCTATATGGGATGACAGACTTCAACTTTATGCTGAAAATGTTTTCTTATAGGATGATATTTGAACAAAATGGCAATTATTGCTACTGGATAGAAGGGGTACCTGAATAAGGTTTTACACTTCTGCTGTTTAGATGGTGATTTAATTCTTATGCCTTTATGTATTGTGTTAATGCAAGAAAGTGCAATTTTTGTAGTTACCTGCCCACTTATCTATAAATCTCTCAACTTTATTTGAAACATGCAGTCGTGCACCATTTTCCAGAACCCTGTTGTTAGTGTCAATGTCAAAAGAGTTACAGGAGCATTACTTTGGGATAGTATTTGAACTTCCATGATGGGATTTTTAGATTTCCAAATTGCTTAGATGCTTGAGTCTACTAATAGTGATGATACATTGTATGCCAATTCTGAGCCATATCGTTTGACTGCTGTTTAGAATCTGTATGATATTGAATGGGACATGACAAATAAGTAAAAATATTAGCTAGTAAGTATCATCGACATAAGAATATTTTGGATATAGGAATTAGCATATAGTTTAGAGATAATATTAATCATCTTCTGCTGAACTTATGTTATTTATTATGGCAGCTCTCTACCCCACCATTTGCATCAATTACTGGAGTATAATAACTGAATAAATCAAATAACAGCAATCAAAGGAGTAAGATACATAGATGGGCAGGGATACTAGCAGGCAAGTCAGGGCGAGTGGGAACAGAAAAAGGGATGAGTCGTTATTGACTCGAATGGTTAATGCTGTGTTTGCTTTTGTGAAATTTGCAGAATTTGAAGTACTCTTCATTTTCTTCTTCCTCGCTGCTTTTATCATCTTCAAAGATCTCACATCAAGGCCCGAATATAATCAAATTCTTGTGAAGAAGCATGGAGGTTTGGACTTCTGGCCTTACTAGCAAGCATTAGAAGGTCCTCCTGCCAACTTTCTTCTGCTTATAGAATTTTTTTAATGCAACTTTCTGTGAAAATTTATGTAACTTCATATGAACAATTTTATTCTGTTGGGAAAATCTATTTATGTAACTTCATATGAACAATTTTATTCTGTTGGGAAAATCTATGTAATTTCATGTAAACATGGATAGAACCTTTTCTCCTAAAATTTTGTGGCATGAAAGAATTGCATGATGATATGTGACGTTATAGATAAAGAAGCTAGGTTCCTTTTTACACTTGAACACCAACCTATAATTGTTATAGTTGGGTATATTTCACAAGTCGGATGTGCCATAAGCCAAAATTCCAAGCTCAAACTCAATTCAATTCTGAAAACAATGTTTTTACACCTAGGGTTCTTGAGAAATAATAAGTGGGCAATTTAAAACTGAGCTGTATCTCTTCTAAAACGCCTTCCTGAATATATGCAAAGAGCTTAAGATAAAATTTGGTGTTAAAAACGTAGATACTGTGCTCTGGCCTCTGGGTACTCTTTGCTTTTCATCAAAGTGGGCTTGTGTTCTCAACTTGAGAGCCTAGAGACCCAATCCAAAAAATTACCCAGCCTAGAAGAAAACAGCATCTTTAACGGCTGTCTGACTGGAACCCATATTAGTTTAAAAGAGTTGCTTTTATTCTTCAAAACCAACTAACTTCTTAGGATTCTATTTTAACATCCTACCTTATTGAACTGCTCAGTATAAAACATTCATCTTTGAGTACTAATGGGCAGAAGTCATTAACCCAAATACCTATAATAGTGATTTTCACGAAGTGGGATCATTGATATCTTAATGATGTTGTTGGATTCATCTCATGATGGTTTGTTTTTAGAAGAAACTTCTACCCCCACCACTTTGACATAGAATTCCACCAGTCACATGCGTACCCGCATGCCCAACATTGAAACAGAAAAAGTACCGCCCAACACCTTCTCCATTTGACTCCTCCTTTGCGAGTCCCCTTGGATTCCAAATAATAAATATATCACACACAACAAAAGATGTGATCATGCAAAAGAAGGATTTGAATACAACTGATAGCGAAAGATGATACTTGAAAGGTGAAAAAAAAAAGGGATGAATTGTTCTTTTTCCAAAACTAATTAATCTTCTAATCCTATCATAAAGAGTATCAATCATGAATAATGAACAAAACAAAAAATTACAAGTTAATAGCTGAGCTATCCTAGCTCAACTTTTTTTTCTTCATTGTTGACCAATTATGGGTTGAAAGATATAAAATTAATCTTCTAACCCAATTACTTACTTTCAAATATAGACAAAGAGTATATCATCGGATGCTCTCTGCAACCGAGACATAATCATCTGGTATTTTAAGGTAGAATCCAAAGCCAATATTGGTTTCCACCTTATATGATACTACATGAAATGAATGTCCTAATGCTAACAACTACTTAAGACTCCCTAATGTCCTAATAATTAACTAAGCATGTATAATGATTGATGTGATGAAGTTGATAATGTTGCTGGAGCTTTGAATGATGAAATTAATTGAAGACAGTTAGTGGAGTGAGCTCAGCTTCATCACAAAATGCCTGTTTTCCGTGAATATACCAATTTTTGATGATGAATTCTTGAATTCCCTAGCCGATCAGCCATCCTTTCTATCTCTTGAATCAGTGACTTAGAATGTGTTTTCCTTATTCATTTCCTCAATTTCGCTCTTGACCCTTTTCGCCATTTGTTCGATATTGTTAGTCTTGTAAGAAGACAATGAATGTTCCATACTAATTAGGTTGATGAATTCTGTTCAGAAGCTGTTCCAGAGCTTTGTAAAGCCACTGGTCCTGCTCCTACCACTCCTGTTGTCATTGTGGTTGTTGTTGCTGTAGTTGCAGTCATAGGAGTTGTAGTCATTGTCGTTGCACCTGTTGCAATGAAGTATAATAAAAAGGGATTATATTCCTAACATATATGAATTTGGAGAAGCGTTTGCAACAATCACCTGTAGTGGTAGTTGCCACTGCCATTGAAGAGGGAAGTGATAAAATTGCAGTAGAGCCATAGTTCTGAGGTAAATATGGGTACTGTACCATTTGTGGATACTGAACTCCATAACCATGAGCTTGACTACTCTGTGCATACTGGGTATAAAATGGGTAGAAGTTGTGAAACATCCCTGGTGTTCCTGATGCTCCAGTAGAGTAATAGGGCGAAAATTGTTGACCTCCATACACCCCATAATAATTCTGTTAACAATGCCATAAAATCTATGGTCAAGAGATGCAACTTAGCAAAATTTGTCCATGAAAAATTTGTATCATTGTTTATACTGACCAAAGGGTAAATGGTGTCTTGTGAATATCCAGTGTACCTGTTAGTTGACCCAAAAAGAAGAGGAAACAGAAGAATCAACAAAGAATTGAATGCTCATTAAAGTTGAGGAAAGAAAATAATAGTATGGGAGCATTTTATTCCTATTATCTGTTTTGCTCACCCGTAAGCTGAATAAGGAAATGTGTACTGGCCAGTGGGTTGATGAATGTAAGAAGATGAAGAACCATGATAAGCAGGTGGAGCCACCAAACCAGGTGCTGGTCTAAACCTTCCTGTCCCTGCAATTTTTAATTGAATATATGTCTCATCATGCTTCGTTTACATCCGTATTTTATTTAAAAATGAAAAAAGATAGAAACTTTGAGTATGCTGTGAACATGCTCGAGTTAGCTGGACTTTTGTAAAATTAAAAATTTTGTTCATGTTTATGAAATGAAAGAAAAGAGGGGCTTTTTGAATTATGACAAAATCCATTAAACAAAATGCAGGTGAACGCTCATTTGTATCATTAGCTTTTGCATAAGAAGAGGGGCAATAAATATGAAAGAGAATGAGAGAGATATACGAACCATGTTGAGGAGCTGGTGGACGAGTCTTGTGTGCACCAAGTGATGCAAGATTGCAGTTTGCCCTCCTCCCATCAATAACCGGAGATGGGTTTTGACAAGCTCTAATAGCTGCCTCCGGATCCTTGAATGTAACCTATATATTATCCAAGAACAGCAACAAAGACTCAACTATTAGAACAAAATAATAAAGATAATAATCAAGACAAAAGCAAAATCAAGAAAAGTGATGATGGCGCTTACAAAGCCATAACCCTTGGATCTTCCAGTGTTCTTATCTGTAATAACAACAGCCTCAAGTATCTCTCCAAACTGCTCAAAATAACGCCTCATAGTATCTCTCTGTGTCTCCCAAGCCAAACCTCCAACAAAGATTTTTGTGAAAGTTGTGTCATTGTACTGTCCAAAATTGCTGCCACCCATCATCTGAAATTGCCTTTGTTGAGACATACTGATATATAGGCACTATATATCTATATCTATGTATATAACACCAAAAGAAACAATACAAAGAGACCTCCCCAAATAAAAACAATAACAGAAAAAAGAAATGCAAAAGAAAAGAGCCACCCAAAAAAAATCAAGAAACACCTCAACCCTCTAAACTGAACATATATAGAAAGAAAAGGGAAGAAAAAAAAGGCAAGGTAAGTAAAGCCAGAAAGAGCCGTTTGTTTTTTATGATCACATCAATCAAAACATAAGCAACCCTTTATGCTTATTATTGTTATTTTCTTCTTCTCTCTCGGATACACTCGTGTGTGTGTTTTTTTTTCTTGCTCTTGTAGTTGTTTTTCTAATGTAATAACTGCCACTTTTTTCACACCCACAGCTCTTCAGATTCCTCAACAACGATACCCGTAACGAGAAAATCATTACTGTTAGGGATGCGCCGTGTGGATATAGAATAATAAGAATCAGATAAAAAAAATCTATATATTTATATTTATATGTACATAAATATATAGCACAAAAGAGAAGGATTCACAGAAGAAGGAGAAGAAGATGAAGAAGAAGAGAAGAGAGGACAAAAAAAGCTGCGAAGTGGGCACCCACGACAATAGGAAGGCAAGGTTGTCCAATGAAAAATCAAAACTTAAAAAAAAAAAAAACCACCTTTTTCGCTGTATCAGCACCTTTTCTCTCACTATATATATATATATTAACAGGTGATAATCAGTATCATTGTGACGGAACGAAGATAGTTAGTTGTTAGTTATTAGAAGTTAGTATATTTTGAAAATTATTTTTGTGAATTATTATTATAAAATGTGATCTTACATGTTGAGTGCGGGAGCGATAAATTAAATTTAAGACATTTTTCTTTTAAAAAAAAAAAATCTCACTATTTAAATTAGGTCTCAAGTGTTCTCTCTACATCATTATTATTATTATTGTTATACATATCGAAATTATAATACAACAAGCATATAATATATATTATAATATATTTATATCAAATGGTGTTGTTGTTATTGTTGTGTTGGATGTGGGTCTGCACAAAAACATATCTGCTTCGCTGTACTCAACCTTCCATTTTCTTCTCTATATCTTAATATTCAATGTTCTGTTTATGGCAGTTGTGGATGGTTTTTTTTTCCTTTGCTTTCTATCAAATCTCATCCTCCTCTTCTGTTATGTTATGTCCCATTCCGTTCAACTCTTATTATCTCCTTAATTCTCAATCTCTCTTCATGCACCTGCTGCAATGAAGCTATTCTCTTGAGTTAAAAAAAAAAAAAAAAAAAGTTACCATACAGATTACAGGTAATGTAGGTTTTATTCGGTGGGCCAAAACTTTCTGGCACGACCTTGTAAAACTGTGTTAAAAAATTAATTAAGAAAAATTTGGTTTTTTTTGTTTGTGAAGAAAAACCCAAAATTGCCCTGTGAGAAAACAATTACTAGCTCAGATAGCAGCACGCACGAGGGATGTTAGAAAGGGACATTACGTGCTATGTAAATTTTGGTCATTAATTAGTAGCCAATCAAATTCTGAATTTTTAGTTTAAGAAAAAGAAAAAAATAAGTATAAAATAAAAAGGGCCCTCTTATTTATGGCCACAGATTCCAAAATCCTTCTCTTTCCATTTTCATCGTCGCAAAGAAAATTAGTAAAAGCTAATTTCCCTAATAACCACAGCTCTGATTAGCTTCCTGGTTCTAGGGACAAGATTGTCTTTGCAATAAGGTAAATGGGTGGTAATTCAATAATAAATGAGAAATTCTTACTTGTCATGGGTTTGTTGGCCAGTAAATTTAGAATAGGTAAATACACATCTCATTTTTATTGGTGAAACACAAAACATTCTACCGCCCTTATAATTATATTCGGGTCAAACTGTATTAATTATAATCTAATATTATGATGCACAGACACTTTAATTAGTAGGTCTTTTTTTTGCTTATAACTCTGTTTTCTCGTGTCTTATACTTTCCAAATACTTCAATTATAAAACAGACACTTCAATTAAAAATTGTTTTCTCGTGTATATGTTTCCATTTGTCATATCTCCATATTCGTATCCATGCTATCTAGATCTAAAAATTCTGAATATCAGTAGTTCAAATTTAAAAAATTTATTTGCCATAAAAATAACCATTAGATGCATAATGACACCAAAGTATATTAAAATCTCCTAAATAAACATAATGTAGTGCTTTTTTATTCCAAAATTATAATAGAGATTCTTAATCATGTTTAGAATATTAACAAATAAATTATATATATTAAATATTTATTTAATAAAAAATATATAATACAAATATATATATTGTAAATCTCATCATTAAATATAATAATGTATCTTGAAGAAATAAAAAAAATTGTCAAATTATGATTTTGATAAAAAAAAAAAAAAGTCTAAGATTAATGGATTATATGATTGAATTCAAACACTATATTTTAAAATATTCATGAAAAAAAAACTACGAAAGTGTAGGCTTACTTATATGTTTTATTTTTAATAATAGCAAAAATGAGGACAATTTTTTCATAACAATAATAAACAAGCAAAAATAGAAATAAAAAGAACAATGAGATGAATTAAATATTACAAAAAAAAAAAAAAAAATAGAGAACAAAAGCAGTGGTGACTGGTGAGCGCAGTAAGCGGCGTCTATAGTGGTCAAAAGGTACAGAGAACATAGAGAGAACCCCAAAAAAAAATAATAAATAAAAGGCAATTAGTGATTAGTAAATAAGAAGTAATTAGATCTTAACGGGATATAATTAAGTCTCTCTGAAAACAGAATCATGAGTGACTGTCGCTACTCGCTACCACACAAACGGCCTTTGGTCTTGGCCTGTCGTAGAAATCGGTCAAACCTAGTTTTATTTATTTTCTTTTGTTGGCTCCAATGGCGGCTGCTTCTTGTTGGCGCTGGCCTCTTCGACTTCTGTAAGAACTGGATTTTTCTACTTATGTAAATTTATGTGCAGTTGTCCACCCCCATCTTAGCCAACAAAAAATTAAATTATCTATAAAAGGAATTGACTGTGATCCCCCGGACCCGGATCTGAATTTTTGAAATTATATAATTTTAATTTTTTTTTTATCATAATGAATATTACATTCACTTAAAGAAGAGCTTACAATAACCCATAGGAAGTATTGCATTTCTCCCACAATCGGCTGTCACCAGAAAAAACCAATAGCACTAAACTAATGATGAAATTCTGTCATCTTAGAGATCCCCATTCAATGGACCACATATAGCCAGCATACTAAGCTTCCTCTAACTAATAAATGAAGAAACTTTAACTGACTATTGATGATAGAAGCTTCACAGAGTGACTGCAATGAGACTACAAGGAGATCTTCCAATCTGAAGATTATCAGCAAAGACTACAAGAAACTCTAACCGACTATTTTTAGTTTATTACATTTTATAATTACATAAATTATAAATATACATTTTTTTAATATTTTAATTGGAATTACATAAATTATAAATATACATTTTTGTTTAATATCTTAATTGAAATGGTAAATTTTCTATCACAATAGAAGTAGAAAGGGGCATGAAATCGAATCCTACTTTAAATATTTTTACACCTTTTACCAATTAAAGGAGATAAATATTTTTTTATTATTAAAAAAATCATCTTATAATATACTACTGTTTATGATGACATTAAAGTGTTGTTATAAATTTTACAAAAATATAGTACGTGGCTAAAAATAATTGCAAAATCAAACCATATCTCAAAATAGACATGACAGTTGTGAAATTTTAACTTATGTATTTATGAGAATATTTGCAGCTAGACCAGTGATGGTGGTGTGGTGTAATATAGATGATCATAGCATATTCCCTTAGATTGTTTATGTCCAAACCATTTTCCTTATTAAGTATTAAACTGTAATTTATTGTCAATTAATGTTCATCCCTTTTCATCTTCCAACTTCCTCTTCTCCTGTAAAGCTCATGATTGAGCAGCGTTTGGTTTTACATTTATTTATTTTATTGTTCTTTTTTACTCTCATACGTTAATTGATTGAAATCTAACTGAATATACTATACCATTAACATTTAATTATTGCTTGATTTTCTAAATATGAAGCTGGCATTAGACGTATAATTGATTAATAGATTAGTTGTCATATGCCAGAAGACAAGGACAATTTTTGTAATATCTCAATTAATATATGTTTAAATTTATTTTCCATGAGAAATATATAATATATCGTTGGTTTAGTTGATAAAAAAAAATAGTATAAAATTAAATGTAATTTTAATTAGTACACAAACTAATTTGACTTAGAAAAAATTATCAAACCTATTCCTCTTCAAAATGTTGTATAATAGTAAATGTGATCTGTTATTCACTTTAATCATTGAATTAGGTGGAGTCCATTTTATAGTTGGGTTGTGAATAATGCATTAGGGCATTGGTGTAATAATGAGGCAGAGTTATAGATATATCAAAGAGAATCAATCATCTGCCGATGGAAATACAAAAGAGAAAAGGGAATTATTAGGTTAAACACATAGGAGAGGGTAAGGTATTTGATTAACTTTTGGGAACAATTTCTTGTGTAATAGCAGTGGTTTGCCTTCCTTTTATATGACCATCATCACATGGTTGACCAAATAAAAGCAGTCAAACAAATGTCTTCGAATTTTAGCTATGGTCATTGGATATTCAAATCTCATTCAAGATTTGCTGATATTGCCAATTTGCCATATTGATTGTTATATTATTAATATATTTGCACTTAGTGTTTGTATTGTATTATTCGAGTATCAATACTTCATCAATTGAGTAACCCTATATTGAAAAAAGTTTATTGTGATGTATTACATACATCAATTCTCTAGTAGTAGTTCAAGTGGCAAAATATGTGAACATCTAGTTGTGAAGATCATGTATCGATCCCCCATCCTTATTAGTTTCTCCTTATTGGTTTCTCCTTATGGTGTTGAGAATTAACAACTCCAACTATAAATTTAAAAAAAATATACATCAAAATGATATTAAAGGAAAAAAAATTATTGATAATATTTTGAAATATATACATTAAAATATTAAATTCTAAATATAATTTATTAGAATTTAAAACAATATTTTTGATATGTCTGTTTGAACCCAAAATTATATTTTGGAGAACCCATAAGATTATAGGCCCATGACCTTAGTTAATTAATATACAGGTGGTTATCTGTAAAGAAGAAACTGGTAGAAGGAGATAAGATATGAGGGATTTGAATTTCAAAAATAAGAAACGTGCAATGGTGGGCTAAAGAGCAGTTATTCAAGAGGGAAGTTATCAACTTCATGGATTAAAGAACTCTCCTGCAGGACATCAGAGACACAGCCAAATCCAAATCAAACCAGACAACAAATCAACTCTACAATTTCAATTTAGTTTTTTGATTTCTTTTGTAATTTTCAATATTTTGTTAATTTTATATGCAATCAAACACTTTCAATATTGTTCATTTTCTTTTATTTTTAATGGAGCCCTTAAATTTTTTTACAGATCCCCTATGTCTCTTTTATCATTTTCTTTAAATTTCAATTTTCATTCTACATTCTTGTTATTTGTCAGTATTAAACCTAACTATTATTCAATTTGCAGTTGGTTTAAGAACCCAGTAGGTTTAGGTCCCTTAGTTTACCCTAAGGTCTCTGATAGAGGTCAGATCCCTAGGTTGGTGTACCTCACACACCTGACACGCTCAAAAATTCACTTGTAAGGGCCAGAGAGCAACAACATGTAATGCTTTTCTCTTTTTAAAGAGAAGTAACCACATAATTAAAAAATTTATGCACAAGTTGTATTAAATTTCGTAGGATGTACTTAAGTTAAAAGTTTTTAAAAATGAAAGATATGGAGTAAAGGTAGTTAAGGGTCTTAAATATTCAGGTTGTAGTATGAAATAATTTTTTTAACTTTTACTTTGCGTGTATTATATTTTATAGCTAAATTATAAAGATACCTATTTTATTTTTACTAGTTTAAGAATAAAATATTTAATTAAATAGTGTATCATAAATCCAGTTGTGTGGTGTAATACAACAGAAATAGATAAATTTTTCTTTTTTAGTTATATTTTTAAATAGATTTCAACAATAAGGGAGAAAAGAAATTTGATTTTTGTTGCCATTTATTTAATTTTATGCCTTTATATATATGTTTTCA
>CATIWO010325799.1:0-12885 GCA_949673435.1 Macaranga tanarius | reverse complement strand
AAATATTTTTTAAATGTATAAAAACAATATTAACTTTAAATAATTAATCATGTAATTCCATAATATAAATATATTTTTAAATAAATCAATAAAACATTTTAATTTTAAATTTTAAAATATATGATAAAAATTGATATGTTTTGGTATAGACTAAAATAATATTTAATTAAAAAGATAACAAAATTGAAATAAATTTGCTAAATTTTTTTATATAGTTTTTAATTTTATTTTTATTAATTTGAAGTTAACTTTCACCATTTTACGTGTTTAAAATCATTTGAAATTAAATATTTGTATATTTTAATATTGTATGAGTTAAATAAAATTAAAAAAATATAAATTTAAGAATGAGAAATATCCTAATGAAAAGTTTAGTGGTTCAAAAAAATAACAAAAATTAAAAAGTGTCAAAAGTTAATCAAGGTAAAACTTTACATTAACAAAATTTTAAAAAACAAAAAATTTTCAATGCCTATATGTAACCTCAAAGTGAGACTGAGTTTATTCACGTGACCCAAATATCAACTTTTTGATAGTAGAATCCAACAAATTGCATAGGTCTCTCAACAAAAATTAAAATACCCATTATAAAAGTTATAATATATTTAATATAAATTATAATTTATTCCAGTGGTAAATTTAAATATATATTATAAAAAATTATATATAATGTTAAATTATTATTATTATTATTATTATTATTATTAAATAACGAGCCATATGATAAATTTTCAATTCTATCCATAAGTTTAATGAGATGAATTAATTTATCTAAAATCTATCAAATTTTAGCTTGATTCATTTCTCAAATGATTATCAATATATAAATTTAAATAAATTTTTATCAAGTTAAATTTTGAGTAATTTATACACAGTTTTTGAGTGATTTACAAACTATCTTTGCCCATTAACGGAAAAAAATTATTGGACAGGCTATTTAGGCTAGTTTAAGGATTTTACTCTTTCGGCCGAATCAGATCGATTAAATTAAACTTTAGTAGTTTCGTCTTTGCCATTCAGTATAAATAAATAGGGTCCTTTTTTATTTGATTATTTATTTTCTAAAAAAAAAAATACAAGCACAACAAGCAAATAAAACAAATTCTAATTGATATATTTTGTATTTACAATTTAATATAAGAAGTGTATAGACATTCGACATTTGTTAATTTTAGAAGTTTAAAAATTTTATTTTTTTTAAAAAAAATTGTATTTAGATATACTAATTAAAAATTTCTTTAAAGGTAAATATGCTTCTTAATCTAAATTTTAGAGAAAAAAATGCACCTTATTCATTTATTTATTTATTATTATTATTATTATTATTTAAGGCAGAATTAATAGCATTACTCACTTTTAATAGTTATGTTAATGTAACTGGAAAAATAATTTTTCACTGTGGCACAATCTTGGAATTGTAATTTATTTGTTCCTTTTATAGTTTTATCTAATCCTGCAAAGCTTACACTTAGTACGCATATGACCTTAAAACTAAGTAATAAAACCAGATAACATTCTAACAGACTATTTGCAGTGTAAATATTTGAAATTGTGTATAATTGAGGAGTGCAAAGGTTAATTTTGTAAAGTTTAAGAATGAAACTATGTATTTAGCTATTTTATTTCCTTATTACCTGAATTTTTTAAATTTTTTATAATATATTTTATCAAATTATATTAAAAATATTTTCATTATAACATTATTTAATTACTATAATTGATAGTAATTTTAAGCATTTTAAAAATATATTTTTTATAAAACGATATTTTTAATTTACTTGTACTTGTCGTTAATCCATGAAATGCATAGATTGCAAATTGATAGATATTTTATTTAATTATTTTAAAATATAAATAGAATAAAATAATTCCAATATATTATGTAAATAATTTTAATAAAATGGAAGTTATAAATTAATTAAGTTGTTTGAAGAACATCCACTCATCTCCTTTTTATTTTAACTCTATTTATTTATATAAAAATATTTAATTAAGTAGTTTGTAAAAAATGGGAATTCATCTTCTTTAGTTTTAACTCTTTTTTAAGAATAACAAATGCCGCACACATATCAAATAAAAAAAATTTAATATTAAAAATTTATACTATATATAAAAGTATAAATAGGAGTAAAATATTTTGGGATGAAAAAGAATATGTATATTTTACATATTAAAAAAATAAATTCAATTAATTTTTTAAAGTTTTGAAATTGATAAAGATAGTTTTAATTAATTATATTTTCAAATTTAAATTTTGAACTTTTATTTTTAAAAATTAGATAGATATAAACAAAAATATTTCACTATATTTATCATCAACTTTAAATAAAATGCATAAATTATTAAATAATTATAAGTGTCGAGTCCATACTTGAATATTTAATATTATATTTAGGTAGGACTAAATTGTATAAAAAATAAGTTTGGAGATAAGATTTAATTGAAAAATCAAAAGTTGGATGACTAAATTGCAATTTGGCGATAACCGCCATTGAAGCTGATAGGAAGCAGAAGAAAGAAAGAAAAAGAAATGATGATGGCTGCAGACGTGTTGGTTGCAGAGGAAGGGAGAGGTGACTTACCCATCCTCCTCTGCAACGAGAAAAGGAAGGAGGCTCTCTGGTACCACTCTGGTACCAGAGGCAAAAGAAGAAAGAAACAGAAGCAGAGAAGAAAAAGGAAAATAGAGAACTTCTGACACCCCGTGAGCAACGTAGGAAACTAATGGAGGAGGAAGGAAACAACGACGTTGGTGAGTGGATATTCCTTTTTAAAACCCTATGTTTTATTTTTGTTGAATTGGTGATTTAGTTGATGTTTGATTGTTCGATTGAATTTGAAATTCATTCGGTTTTGGTTTAAATTTGAAATTTATGAATGTTGCACAGGGTAAAGGGGTGACGTCTCTGTACAAGAGGCGACATCTCTAATATTTTAAAAATTTGGGCGATGCCTGTGTACGGTGTTAGAGGCGGCACCTCAGCCTATTTAAGCCTCAGAGGCGGTGCCTCTGTGGGTTAAGGGCGGTGCCTCTATGCCTTATCAGGTGGCGCCTCTTTGATTTTAATTTACAAGGGCGGTACCTTTGTGAGTGTAAGGGCGACGCCTCTGCCTATTTTAAAGGCAACCTAAATTTGATAGTAAATTTGTTGAGAACTGTCATATTATTTGAACTATGAACTATTTGAATCACGGGTTGTTTCTAAGAAACCCTACTTGCTTGAGAATGCAATTTGTTGGTGAATTGTGTTACTGATATTTGGAAATGATTTAATAAATAAAGGGTTGCAGTAAGACCGTACTCGGAGTATGACAAGGTTTAATGAGATGTAAGATTGTGTCTGAGACACATCGACTCATATTATTTTTGGTATCCAGGATACAGTGATGTAAAATTTATGAAAGCCTTTGGAGCTACTTTGAGGGGTTTACAATAATGGTATATATACCTGGCCTGAACCTTCAATATGTTGATTGGTACCCTCCACATTGATAGCAACCTGATTATAAAATGATTCAATTGTGATTCGATATACATATTTAGAACGTCTATGGTTTGAATCTTTATTTTACAGTTATATCCAGTCAACTTTATTTTGTTATTATTTAACAGCCTATATTGATTGATTTAAAATTTATTTTTATTTTCATTTGAAATGTTATTTATTCAGTTACCGGGAGTGTTTTGTCTACTCTACTCACTGAGTGTTTCATATAGAAATACTCACCACTCATTTTTTTAAAATTATTTTCTTTTCAGCGTAGTTGGTTGTACATATCTGTATAGTGTAAAAATGGCCATCCTTTAGGTAGCTCAAACCCTGGATGTCCACGGTGATGAGACACAAATCCTATATTACATACGACATGACCCTGATGCTAAGTTATCATTCCGGGTATCAATTGATCCCATAGCAGCTGAGTACTGGACTCACACTGTGAGGAACGACTTCTCAGATGGATGCCTGACGGTTATCTCTATCGCTTACGAGACACATATAGGAGTCCGAGTCTCTCTGACTTGGACATTGTCATTACCTGATGTTGTTGACTTCATCCTCTTTTTGCTGGTTGAGGATTGAGAGTTAGGATGGTTGCTGCCATTTTTGAGTGTATATGAGGGCAGCCTAGGGTAGTTAGGCTACCACTCTCTAGGGTTGATAGGGCTTTTTGATCTTTTTTTTTTATATTATGTTTGTATATCTTGATAGCCCCTTTCCCTTAGTCTCCCCTCACTACTGAACACTAACTATGTATATTATTTTGTTTGTGTGTGTGTATATATATATATATATATATATATATATATATGTTTATTATGTACATGGAATTAGTGTTCTATTGATAAGATTATATTTCTTGCCATCTATGATATGTGATAAATGATGGATGTTATGTATGTATTGGTATTGTTATTGTGAAACAAGCAAAGTTATCAGATAAACCAATAACCTCAGTAGAAATGCTTAAGGCTTAGTATTGTTTGGTACTTTCTTAGAAGTGGTACTTTTTCACACTGTTACTCCATGCTGGACAGCCTGAATTGTAAATCTGTCCGACGTGGGTGCTGGTGGGAGGGTTGTCACAATAAGGCTCACATATAAATATTTTACAAACTTTCTTATTTATAATGGACTATGTTATATATGAATTAATAATTACATATATATATATATAATTTTAAATATCTATAATACATATACAAATAATTAAAGAAAATTAAATGTTATAAAAAAATTTATATTTATACCATATATACTATTATTAATATAGCTATATAATTTAAATAACACAAAACAATTTAATCCCTCAAATTTTTAATTAGTTTAAATTTAAAATTTCAATATCAATTAAAATTTTAACACATATACATACTTCTATCAATATATTAAATAAAAATTCAAATTATAGTTTTTTTTTTATCAAATTTGTTTTACATTCACTTTTTTGCACTTACTTTAATTAATTTTTCTTTTTAACAATTTTTTAAAAATACAATGGTTGAAATCAAAACACTTAGAAAATGAATAAATATATTTTAAAGTGTAATCATGTAAATTAATGAACTCATTAAAATTATAACTTATTTTAGCTACAAGATGTTGATAGAAATATGTGTAAGTGTTGGAAAAAAGTTACTTTTAAAAATTATAAATTAAAAAATTAAAATTTTTAATTTCATTAAAATGGAGGGATTAAATTGTATATTTTTATGAAATAGAGGGACTACACTGTGCATTTTATAAAATAGAGAGAGATTAATATTTTTTAATATAAGAGCTTCACCAGAATTCTATATGGAAAGAGTTAAAGTATTGACTGAGTGAAAATTGAGGGATAAAAAAATTTAATTTTTAGACAAAAATGGAGAAGTGTGAATTAGGAAAAATCTTAGGGGAAAAATTATATTCACCCTAATATAAATGTGTGAACATTTTATAAAAATGATTCTTATATTAATATCAACTAATTATAATAATTTTTAAAATATAATTCATATTTTTTTATGAATTATTATAAAGAATATATAAATTTTGTATTAATAATTTATTGTATTTATATAATAATTTATATTTTATAAAGTAAATAAAATTAAAAAGAAATAACACATTTATTGAATATATTAATAATATGCATTATATAACATTCGTGTCCTCAGGACTGAATTAATATAATTTAATACTAGTTTAAGATTTAAATTATATTTGTTTAGTTTTATTTTGGGAGAGTTGGATTTAAAAGAGCAATAATTAGAGTGAAATTCAATATTGGAGATTGGATAAATTTGAAAGAAATTAAGGACTAAATTGAAAGAAAAATAGTTTGTGAGGATTTAAGAAGGAATGAATAATAAATAAAGGATTGAAAAAACATAATCTTCTGCGTTAGAGAACGCAGAAGCCAAAGAAAAAGAAGAGAAGAAGAAAACAAAGAAAAAGAAGAAAGGAAGAAGAAGAAGAGCAAGATGGTACTGTAGCTAGGGTTCCAAGGAATTCACCAATTGACAATTTTGAGCTTCTAAACTTGTGAGTGGATGTCTTTTATTGTTTCTTTTTAAGTTTTAGTTTGAAATTCTTGAGTTATAATGTTAGAATTTTGTGATTATGATTGTAGAAAACAATGCATATATATGTTCAATACATATTTTAGTATCTTTAAAAGACTGGATTGTAATAATTTATGGTAAAATTGGTGTAAAAATTATGAATTTTTGGGCTGAATTTTATCAAATTTTAGTGCCAAATGTGTCTGAGATGCACTCAGGTTGAGCCTGAATGATCAGGTGATGCTAAGTGGAATTGAGGCAACGCCTTAATGGAAAGAGACGGCACCTCAGTACTAAGGTGACGCCTTAGTACTCAGGCGGCGCCTCAGTGGAGATGAGGAGGCGCCTCAGTGGAGCTGAGGAGATGCCTCTATAGCTCAGTTCTGCACTATAAATGAACCGAAATATAAACTTTGGAACGTAAACTCAAACTGAAACAATTATTAACATATGAGAATCTCTGAAATAATATGATATGAGTAAATCAAATTAAATGAAACCTATTCATTGAAATGGCGTGAAATGGAAATCCCGACACTCCAACTAAAGAGTATAAATTCTCGAGTTTCAGACATAGACACTAAATTTATAATTTAAATGGTGTTGTGCGAGGTACATATGAATTGTAAAGTACGAAAAAAGGAAATTAAAGTAAATAATGAATTCCAAATGTTAATTGAAATGTAATGTTGAAATTTAAATTATAATATGAAGTTAAAGATGAAAATAAAAGATATGAATATATATATATATATATATATATATATATATATATATATATATATATATATATATATATGTTGAGAGTGAGTTAGCCAACCAAATAATAACTGTCTTTGGGACAACACATAGGTTCAGAGGTATGAATTTATTAAAAAATAATGATATGAAATACGGTCAGTATGGACAGTGTGAGAGCTTGGAGTTGAGATATTGAGTGTATGAGAGTTGAATTGCAAATGTAGCTTTGAGAGATATAGTATTATGGTGAGAGTGTATATTATACAATGAATAAATACATATATAAAAAGACGAGAACATGAAGTGAGCTAGTAAGCTCACAAAAGTATAATATGCAATTCAAAGAACGAGATGAGTGAAATAGTTATGGAATTATATATATATATATATATATATATAGAAACGAGATGTTAGTAAAATTATCTGAAAGGTTCAATAAATTCATTTATTTATTCACCTATGATTTTCAATTTCATTTAATAATAATTCTATAATATAGAGTATTGGATTGTTGTTTTTGAGATTTTTGTTATAGTTATTCTTAGCCACTCACTTGGTAATTTACCTATGAAATTAGTCACCACTTTATTTTAAATTATTTTTCGGATTAGGTGTAGTGTTTGCATAGCTATACTAAAGATGTGGCCGTCTAGTAGACCACCATGACTTATGAAGTCATAGAGTTATAGAGTCTCGTGAAGTACACTGTGTGTCATGACACCGATACTAACCTTACCTTATGAGTCACAGTTGAGCCCTTAGGGGCAGTAGTTCATATATCCACCATCTGTGAGGAGCACCTTGACAGTATCTACACTACCTTCCGAGTATTCTACGAGACCATCACAGACGTCCAGGTCACCCTGACTTGGGTGTGATGTAGAGTTAGGAATTCTATATCCTTTTTAGTCCTTTTATTGTTAGGCCATCTCACACCCTTAGAGCTTATATTGTGATATCTTTTTAGATTTCATGGAGGGTTAATCTATGGTGGGTTGGACTGTGATTAGAGTTCCTCTACATCTATCACATCTTGGTCGGCTCAGGACTCAACTTTTGAGAGAGAGATGTAGGAGCATAGATACTGATGTACTTTAAGTAATTTTAAAACATCTGGTACTCTCAGTGTATATATTTGATGATGCACATATTTTTATTAGCATGGATGGATGTATATTACTGAGTACTATATATATATAAACATGTTTATTTTAAAGTATATTTTCTTGCAATCATATTTTGATTTTTAGAATGATTAAGATGCATAGATATTATCAATTTTTATGCATTAACATTATTGGTGGTTTTATATTAGAAATATATATACTTGATTATATGTTGTTAAGAGATTTTTTCTGATGGTTGAGGTAATATCTCTCCTATCATTGATTCATTAGTTAAGAATACTAGTGGAATTGATGGTAGGTAGGGGTGTTACACATTACATGTGGAAGTAGACAAATATTTTTTAAAAAAAGATAAAACTTCAAACAAATATATCACTATCATGTATACGTAATTTAATACTTATTTTTTAAATTTACTAATTTTATGAAATAAAAATATTAAAAAATATATTATTTGCATGATCTTTTGACTTATCAAAATCCATGTTGAAACTAAAAACTAGATGGTTTAGTTTTTTTTTTAAAAAATATATATAAAAGAAACAAAAATATGGAACATGTTTATTCATTACAAATTACATTCACTTAGAATTAGTATTTAATAAGAAGCAAATTAAGTGGTAGTAATGTTTCTTTCAGTAGTGCTACGTTAAAACCATTTTTCTTTGCAAGAAAAAGACATAATACAATGACACCATTATTCAGTAGTGCTACATTGACACTTACAATGCCGTCACACACCCACAAAATTACTAAACAGCCTTTGAAATTTGTTATGTCTATCTAAAAAATCAGGGGCCCAATAAATAATTTTATAATTTTTTTTTTATCTTTCACGCACTGCATTACGTATCACTTCCCGTATATAAAATTTGTCAATTTTATATATTAGAAAGGTTAAATAAATCCAAGATAAAAATTTAAAAGGTCCTTTGAGATCCCATATTAGTTGTAGAGTGTACGTATATGTGGGTTATATGTGTCACACCCACTTCGCTAGCTATGGAGTAGGCGTGACTGGCTGACTAATTGGCTGTGCTAATATTGCGAATAAAAATAATGTAACTGGAGAATGCTAAAATATTATTACATATCAAATTTTCCTTTAAACATCTTTAACTGTTTGAATACAAGTTCACCAAATACATTATAGAGTATTCTTAAACATTATTAAAAAGAATAAAACACTAGATAATTGGCACAACTTCCACTAGACTTCGGAAAGAGAAGAACAAGACTGGATCCTATAGTCTAGTACTGCTACTCCAGAGGATTTGGAAAATTTTATATAAAAATAGTAAGTACAAAAATACTCAGTGAGTGGTTATAGTAAAATAAAGTGGAAATGTTAGCTAATTTCTGTAATAACTTTACAATATATATATAAACTGTTATGATGAAAGCTATAAAACTGCTGAAATAATTCTTATAAGTTATTAATAGTCTAGGTTGCTGATAACTGAGATACTGCACAAATGTAGCTATATAATTGCAATAAAACTGAAAGAACGTTTATAATAATCTTGATCCATACACTCATTAAATGTGTAACCAAAAGATTATGCTAGATTGCTGACACATTGGGCGTAATGATGACATTGCCAGCCCAAGTGTATATATATATAATGATAGTCATAATCATGCGCAGAGTTGCCCCTTGAGGGCTAACCACTCGATTGTATGCCCCCAAGGCTATATGTACAACCAATTGTTGTCCCCAATATAGTTGTTAAGTAATATTGCTAATATAAATATATATAATAAGCTGAAATAAGACACCAATCATCATGGTGTAATCTAAAGGATACATATTACGAGTGTATAGACTTGTTTATGAATTAAAACATTCATATATATATCATGCTGCTCATAAAGTATAATAGTTGAATCTTTAATTAATGCTAGTATCATTATACTACTGGGAATAATCATTTAATAAAACAATAATATAAACACATGCTTTCTTTAAATTGTTTTAGCTATATCGGTAATAAATATATTGCTATATGTTCCCAAGTGTTGTTACATATGTTGGGTAATTTATAAAACATCAATAGTAATTAAAAATTTTTGATAAAAACTATTTGTAAGGAAACATCAGTAAATCATAGGAAAACATTATATATCCTTCAACATTTTTGTATATATACCTTCAAAAACTAAAGTTATAGGTTTAGCCACTCATTTGAGCTTGTTGAGCTAAAAACTAGTTAGCTGGACACGACCTAGGCTCTACCACAGCTACAGATTCTGATCCCAATATTTAAGAACCAAAACATAAGATTATGAGCTTTCTATTTAATTTCTACCTAACTTAATTATTATATGGCTAAAAGATATGGTATAGGACTCGAAAAAAAGTTTGAAAAGGCTTCGGTTAGGTTTTGGGGCTCAAAAGGGCCACTAAGGTGCCTCCCCAGTGCACTGAGGTACCTCCTCAGTGCATTGAGGCACCGCCTTATTATATAATTTAATTTACAAACTCATATAATATAATATATTTATTTATTTATTTTTGTATAATTTAAAAATTATTTAATAATAAAAAAATATATATTGTAATTATTTAATTAAATAAATTAACAAAATTTAAAATCTAAAAAAAAACTGGGTGAACCCATCATATTATAATTTACAAATCCATAAATTATATTTTTATTTTTTTATTAATTAATTATTTATTTATAATAAAAAAAGGTGATGGCAAATAGAACCCGTCATATTATAATTTACAAATCCATAAATTATGATTTTATTTTTCAATCAATTAATTATTTATTTATAATAAAAAAAGGGAAAGGCAAAATGGTATTTGCCATCCCCTGTGAAACAATGCTTGGTGTCGCTGTACGCAACGCTAAGCATTTTTCTATTTTTTTATAAGAGAAATGTAAGGTGTCGCACCCGCGGGGGCGATTTTTAATTTTTAATTTTCTATTTTATACCGTTATGGCTTTTTTGTTCTTTAAGTATCATATATTTTTCTTTTTAGTCCCTAGTGTTTTTAAATCTTTACAATTTAATTCATTATTGTCAAAAAGTTTAGAAAAATATTTTTCTTAATTGCTCATAATAATTTTTTATTAATTTATTTAGAATTTCTACTGAAACATTATGATAATTAAGACGATTAATAATTGAATTTAATAATTCTATTATTGGATTTTTGTTTACACCGTAATCCAAATGAAAATAATTATGATTTGGACAACTATTGAATATATGTATTAATTAATACATCAAATCTGTTTTAAAGACACTTAATTTTTTTCTATCTAGTATAAAATTTATAATATTATTAATGCTCAGAATAATTTTTTGTTAATTTATTTCGAATTTCTGTCATGACATTCAGAGAATTAATATGATCAGTAATCTAATTAAATCCTATTATTGGATGTTTACTTACTCTATTGACCCAAATGAAAGGAACCTTTAAAGTATCATGATGACACTGTATCACACAAATCTCAACCATTAAATTTACCTCTTGAAATCTTAACCATTCAATTTTATTTATTTCAATAATTTATTACCTGTTAAAAGGGTTCAAATATATTTTTAGAAAGTAACTTGATAAACTTGTTATATTTTATATAAAATATTTATCCTTTAAATTATAATTATTTTTGTCTACTTTGAGTACACATTACATCCAATAGACTATAGTTAAATTTGTAATTCATACGCATATGTAAGACCAAGCAAGGCCTACTGTCCGCATTTAAACTTATAAAGTATAGCAATTGTCATTTGCTTTTGACCGAAGCCACATATCATCTGTGTAAGGTCTCACCAAGTTGATTGCTAATTTGTGATCAACATTTTCTTTCGATAAATTGAATTTCAAATACAAGATCTTGCATAGCTAAAAAACACTTCAATAAAAAATAATTATAACTTATGGTGTTTAACTTTTAAATGTAAGTAATCGTGTTACTTGTGTATTGTCCGGGTTGATTATTAATATATTTTTTATTTATATTTTCATGTATTTATGTGTAAAAATTTAAATTATTTCTAAATAAATAGAAATAATGAAATCTATATAAATGATTTTTATAAATTGATGAATTGTATAATGAGAAAGCAAAATCTTATATAATAATAACAAATTTAAAAATCAAAATCAAATAGAGTATTAATGGTATCATTATAGTATATGTAATAACAAAAATTTCTACAATAAAATTGTTGAAATTATAGGTCAAATTTTAAGTGAAATTGATAAAATAAGCCAAAAAAACTATTACCTCGCCAAAGAATAATGCATAACCTTGTTGAGTAGAATAAGTTAAAATTTTTGAAAATAGATAGAAACTTCATGATATCAAAATGACGATTACGTTTTTATGACTTTTTTTATGAAAATAGATAGTTATATGGAATAGAAGACGTGAATTTTTTTTTTTTTTTTTTTTTAAGTACTTTGAGTACAATAAAAGACGAACAAATGTTAAAATAATAAAAAAAATTTATATTACTTTTAAAAAAAAATTAGAAATTTGAATGATTTAGAATAAAATATTGGATAATAAGGTAAAACACTTGTTAAATTTTGGATTACTTTAATATTATATATATATATATATATATATATATATATATATATATATATATATATATATAATTTTTACCTATACTTGATGTAATTATACCTAATTATAGAATTTAAAATTTATGGTTATTGTAATGCTATTGATCAAGTGTAAAATATTTGAATGATATATTTTAAATTTTATAATTTGATATAATATATCTGGTGCAGGAAAGACTCTTTATATTATATAATTAATTTTACTATAAATATATAGAGAGAGAAATTCCATGTTTACCCAACTGTTTATAATGAGTTTCTTGGTAGTCACTCCATAGTATTAATTAATCATTTGATGCCGAAAAATGGTACAGAAATACAAAAAAGGTTGACCGTACACATTCAAAAAACGCGTGACTTAGTGATTTAGTGCT
>CATIWO010325747.1:0-14277 GCA_949673435.1 Macaranga tanarius | reverse complement strand
AAGAAGCTTGTGTTCTGAATTCAAGAAGTAAACCTCAACAAAAATTTGACGGAATCAGCGGGAGAAACCCGTGAGTGGTTATAAGTTTCCGTTTCTCCCTCTTCTTATTGTTCTAATCAAGTTGATTTTGAGCTTGAAATTGGATTAAATGCTATGATTTTGTGTATTGGTTTGTTCTATCATGTTTGAAGTTGCATAAGGCATAAATTAAGTGTCTTTCAAAGTTACAGATGGTCTGTTATAAGTTAAGTGTTGAATTTTTGAAATTATAGCCGTTTTCTGCCAAAATTTCAGTCTGTTTTTGCGTTTCTAGGTTACAGAGGCGTGCGCCCGTACGAACAGGCGTGCGTCTGAGCTCTACAGACACGTGCGCCCCTACACCCACACGTGCGCCTCTAGAAGATTTCCCCACACACGTGCGCCTCATTATTGGCACGTGGCGCCTCTTGTTTTGATGTGTAAAGGCGTGCGCCTCTACACATGGAATTTCATCTCTACAGAGAGGCGTGCGTCTCTGTGGCAATGACACGTGCGCCCCTGTAGATGAAACGTGCGCCTCTGCACCCTGATATATGCTTCTACGGCTTAAATAGGTCTTTCGGAGACCTGTTTCGCGACCCGTTTGATTAGAATCTTCGAATTTTCGACCGGGAACTCGTTTGTAATAATTTCATAATGTACCGGAACTTAACAATAGCTGATTAATGCTAATATCGATGGAATGACCTGAAATTCTTAAGTCTCAGACAAAGAGACTAAATCTCTGTAGATAATGGTTGTGTTAAGGACAAGGTGTGACACTCCCTCCGTATGATCCAGTTGCTGTAAAAGTGTTCTCGAATTTCACCCGGATGTCGACTCCATGCTCCGACCTAAGCTATCAAGGCCTAAAGTTGTATTTCTAGTGAACCCTGAGCCCGCACAGTACCGTGGTCGCCGGACACTTGGGCGCGCACTGAACCCGCCGCCTACACATCGTGATCTTGGCCTTTTTCTACAACGAATATAGTATAAATTATGCACACATCCGGATAGCTCTAATTTCACCCAACAATTTCCAAAACACCCTACCTTCAATAATGGACATGCATTTTCAAGAAATTGAGATCCCATATCAGCCACCCACATGCACTCCACAATAGCCAAAACTTCCAACTTTGGCAAAGATATAATCCAACGGAATGATTTACTTGTCACCCTCCAATCAAAATATCAACTATTAGATTTCATTTTAAGTTTCCATATATCTATGATGGAATAAAATTATCCAAATCCACTTAACAAAATAATGAAAAAAAAAAGAACAAAACAAGTAGTTGCAGAAGCAAGAAAAAGAAGAAAATGCAAATGACGGCATTGAAAGCAGTGAAAAGAATAGGTTGAAGTTAATTGTAATTAGTTTTTTATTTTTAATAAATAATTAATCAGTGGTATCCTAGTAATTTGAAGAAATAATTCTACTTTCTTTGTAATTTGAGCGGCAATCAGAGAAAAATGAGTATCCACATAAAGTTATTGGTTCCACGTCAGCTCAAGTGTTATTCACGCGCTGATCTTATACCTCGTAGGGGTGAACTATGTCTTAAATAAAAATTTAATGGTTATATGGGTTAAAATGAAAGTTGAAGAATGTTATGGGTCAAACTAGTAAAGTTTAGAGGTGAAATTATGCATTTGACCATTTCAATTTCATAATAAACTAAATACTTTGTTAAAATTTTTATTTTTATTCCCATTCTAATCCAGAGTATGAATCAAAGGACTCCTAAGTTTGCTTATGATAGAAACAAAAATAATAAGTTATTATCCTTGCTATTTGAGATTTAAAAGATATGTATGGAATGCAAATTGACCATTGTAATGCATTAATTCCTCAAAATCATTTCATAAATATTATAGATAAAATATAACTTAATCATTAGATTTTATGTGAATAGCGTTAATTGTCCAGTAGTAATATTCAAAACTATAAATCTCTTCACATATAAAAATGTAAATAAAATACTTGAATCCTAACTCGGTGTAATAAATCATTCATTTCACCCTTGCCACTTTCTGCAGACGCACATAAAAGATGTTCTTCTATTTTGATAGATTTCTAAAGACTAATACATAAAAACCACAAGGATCCCTGTTTATTTGTCTGGAAAAGACGATGGGGCTAAACTAGCAGGATGAACCTACTTCATGAAATGGGCGCCAGCAACTTGACATGCTAATTCAGCTAAATCCCTCTGGCAGGAAAGATCCAATATTTCATTTCTTGAAGCCCCAATCTGGATGAGTATACAAAGAGTTTGTCTACTGAACTGTCCATATATTAGTAATGCTGACTCATGGAAAAAAAATAGGCCACTAAAAGTGTGTAATTCAACAGCTATAACATACAGAATGACAGAAGAGAGCATAAAACAAGATTAATAAGTTATATCATGCACTGAAGATCCCATGCAAGAAAAGCAAACCTCAGCAATCAACCAACAAATTTACATCGAGGTAGTACATCTATCGGAAGAGCCTTGGCATTGATCTCTTTGGTATTTTGCCTTCAAGCTTTAGTCTTCTATATGCTTCTCTTATGTGGCAAGGTCTGATTGGACCAGATTCCTTCCTCTCTGTCATTACTATTCTAGCTGCCAACCAATAAAAAAAAGAAAAGGCAATAAAAGAAGATTCAGCCATTCAAATTCCTAAATATGGATTTATCTAGTCCATGCCAATGATCTTGGCTTTTAGTCATGTAGTTCTCGCTTCTCAAGAAGTTTACTGCAAGGGTACCACAGTTCAATTGTTACACAGCTTAACTGAATGGTTACAGAAACATACAGTTTCTAGTTCTACCCTTCTCATTTGAAGTATAATTTAACAAAAAATGGAAAGCATTTTGATTCTGAAAATTTCATTTTAGGAAATAAAACAAAATGACAAGTACTACATATGAACAAACCTGTTTCAACAAGTTCACCAACAAACATTTTTGCTATTCCACAAACTACAATTGTCATTGGTAAAGAAATTTTCTGGGTTCCAGTAATGCTCACTAACAGCTGCATTCACAATAACAGAAAAATTCAAGTAGTTAAAGCTTAAGTGAACAAAAAAAATTCACTTCAATAATTAAGAATTGATGGTGCATCTCTCGAAAATGCTGCTGAAACACAAGGATTTCCTAAAAGAGCAACTAATGCACTAGCTAAAAGAAATATCTCTACTTATTTGCCAGAGACAACTTTCACATTTCATGTATCAGTTCATATTATGCTTTTTCCCCCTTGTTTCTTTTTCTTTCCTTTCCTTGCGTTTTGGAAAACCCCTAAAATACCTATGCTCTCAAATCAAATAAACAAGGTCAATAATGCTTTGAAAAAAAAAAAAAAAAAGAGACATTTATGCCAACACATTTGATAAAAAGAAATGCAATGAGATAAAACAAAGGAGAACATGAAAAAGAAAAGAATACAGAAATAGAAAAGCATACCCTGCGCATATTGGCCTTCTGAAGTGCAGATCGTCGGAAGGATTCATACCTGCTCATCTGATCTTCAGTAAAATGTGATAAAATAGCCCTGAACAAAACCAAGAGCTAGTTCAGCAAGTTATACTGTTTATACTTTTCTAGATAGGGGAAATGTAAAGCAATCAACTGCCATCTAGCACTATATGAAGCATTCCATGTGTTACAATGGAATTTTGATTAGTTTATGTCATTCCATGTGTTACAATGGAATTTTGATTAGTTTATGTCATTGTTCTTTATTATTTTCTCATTATATCTCAAATAATTTTTGACACAGAAGATTTATCATATTATAGTGTTCACAAGCTGGGTGAGCTATTTTACAAATCTCTTAATTGATACTTTCTAAGATCTATGTAACCCATGCATTCAAATGAGGCATAACTGTTAACAGGAGGGATGGGCCTATTTATTGTCAAGGCCATCGAAAGTGGATCATGATTAAGTGACTCATTCCAGAGCATCGCTTAACCCAAAGTGTTTCTTTTACCATAATGCTGTTAGAATCAACTGGGCATAACTACTTCCAAGTTCTAACTGGGATGGCTTTTCAGCAAGAAAGCCTAGAGTTGCATTTCTGAGGAGATTATAAAATGAGAGTTTTGAGCATCATAGTGGAAGCCCTTCCCCAGAATGTATTTTTTCTTCTCACAACAGACTCCACAGAAGACAAAACTGTACTACCATCCAGCAGACTAGTTAGTTACTAATCAAGTTGAAGAGAATCATTAGAGTTCAATATTAAAAATGTCCAAAAAAGGTTCTCATGCTAAGCAATACGATGATAAACCTTTTATCATAAAACTCAAATTCCACCCCTCATGTAACAAAATGCTAAAGTCCAACTATCTGATGCTATTTGTTGCAGACAAAAGGAACTAGAACAGCATTTATTATCACATGATCAACATCATATAGCTTTTTCTAATTTTCGAATACAAAATGGTCAAATAAAGAACGGAAGGAGCTAAAGCAATAGCTACAGTATTCAAAAACACCAAATTTATGTATCTATCAAAATGAATTGCAAAGAAAACTGCAAGCTCCAAAAATAAGAAACCAAATTTCATTCTAAAAGGTCCAATTAAAGAACTTGTATGTAATGCATAGAAAAGATAATTGCGCAATTATCTTAACCAATCAGCCTCATTATAACCAACCAATCAGCCTCATTATAACCAACACCCATAAGCCAATAAGGTGTCAGCTAACAACACCAAAATGATTTAAAACAAAACCAAAAAAACAGCAAAGCAAAAAAGACCACAGCTGTACCTATCTGCAAACAAAGCAAAGAAGAGCACAGCTACACCTACTCTGCCAACAAAGCAAAGAAGAGCAGAGCTACAACTACGCTGTGTAGATACCCGCAAACATCTTTGTGATGCCTAAAGGAGATTTCAAATACTAAACAAATGATTCAAACATAGCTTTACCTAAAAAACCATTAACAAGAAACCTACATCTGAACAAAAATTATAAGGACTAGGATTAAATAAATGAATGTGAATGGAATATAATGATAAGAAAGTGGAATACTAACTGCATCTTAGCCTTTTTATCAGGGTCTGAGTTAGAACGAAACTTAGTGAGCTCAACATCCATATTATCCTCCTCTTCTTCATCATAATCTTCTTTATTATTATTATTTGCCTTGTTTCTAGAACCCAACAACATGGGTGTAGTACTAGCAGCAGCAGCAGAAGTAGATGGACGAGTAGCATTGACACCACCAGCACCACCAGTACAGATTCCAATTTCATCATCTTCTGGGGCAGCAGCAGCAGCAACAGCAGTAGCAGCATTGTCCTGAGAAGCAGCAGCTGCTGCAACTTGAGAGTCATCTAATATATCAGCCGCAGCTGGTGAGTCTGGGGGTGTTTCTTCTTCTTCTTCCTCTTCTTCATATGCTG
The DNA here is from genome assembly GCA_949673435.1 of Macaranga tanarius. NCBI lineage: Eukaryota > Viridiplantae > Streptophyta > Magnoliopsida > Malpighiales > Euphorbiaceae > Macaranga > Macaranga tanarius. Next base: position 8,847 of record CATIWO010325747.1, on the reverse strand, counting down.
CTTCAAATGGATCGTTTGATTGCTTCATTGCCCTTCTTCTCTCAATACATAATTATAACCAGATTGAAAATTGTAATTATACAAGAGACTACACAAACATTTTCTCAAATAGCTAGAGTGCAACCAAAAAAAATCAAACAAATAAAAGATGTAACAAGAAACTAATTTAACTGATATGATTGATAATCATTATGTTCCAAGTACAGCAACATATATGAAAACCTCGAAATTTCTCATGTCAAAAAATAAATAATAAATAAATAAAATAAAATAACAAACTTACAGCTAATTGAGAGCGGCTGTGATGGTGATGGTGATGGTGATGGCGGCTGCGACGGTGCTACGATAAATGAAGTGGCGATGCTGAGAAGAATAGCGTGAAATTAAAAGTTAATTCGTAGCAAAGAAGAGAGCCTCAACGCTAATTGGCTCAAGAAATCAACTTATAAAAATTAGGCATAATAAATAAAATAACAAACTTACAGCTAATTGAGAGCGGCTGTGATGGCGATGGCGATGGCGGCAGCGACGGTGCTACGATAAATGAAGTGGCGGTGCTGAGAAGAATAGCGTGAAATTAACGCTATGTTTGGGAGAGGGTTACGGAAGGGGAAGCTTTTGGAAGGAGGGGGAGGGTAAGCATTTACCTTGTTTGGGAAGATGGATGTAAACGAAGGGGATAGGGAAAGGAGGGTAAGAGAGAACTATCGGTACAGAATTTTTTTAAAATTTTGCTCACCTTAACTGGGGTGGAGGGTAAGCGAGGGTTTAATTTTCTTTCTTTCAATATTGTCCTTATTATTAAGTTAAAATTTTAAAATTGTCCTAACATCTTAAAATTTTAAGATTGTCCTTCTTCTTATTATTATTATTATTATTATTATTATTATTATTATTATTATTATTTAAGTTAAATAAAATAAATATTACTGAAAATAAATTAAATATTATTATTATTATTATTATTATTATTATTATTATTATTTTAGTTAAATAAAATAAATATTATTTAACATAACTGAAGGTATTTATGTCTTTTAAATACATAATCCATTCATATAACTCTTACATCACCTCACTTCTTCCCAAACAACAGTTAAATAATATACATTCTCGTCTCTTACCTTACCTTCCATTCCTTACCCTTCCTTAATTAACCATGAACTCACCCCATCCAAACAAAGTGTAACACTATGCATGGCAACCAGAAGGGAATGGAAGGGAAGGTTTTTTAAAGAGAGTAAAAGGGAAGGGAAGGAAAGGAAATAAAAAATATAGATGTTGTATTTGGTAATTTAATAAGCGGAAAATTGAGGAAATAAGGAGAAATATTTAAAAAAATGAAATATATTTTAAAATTAAAATATGTTTTGGAGTTGAAATTTTTTACACCCTAATTTGGGATGTAATCAGTTGCCCTCCTATAAGGGGGATGAAGGGGAATAATTCCGCTTTAATTCTCTTCCCCTTCAATTCTTTTCTACTATCCAAATAATATATGTACTTGCTTCCCTTTATATTCTCTTCCCTTCCCCTTTTATTCTACTCTATCCATACATAGTATAAAGTTAATTTGAAGGAAAGAAGAGGGCCTCAACGCTAATTGGCTCAAGAAATCAACTTATAAAAATTAGGCACAATACATTTGCAACCACGTATATTTATACGAATTTATCACTTTACCCTTATACTTTCAATTTTATCAAATTAACACATCAACTTATCTATAGCCTATTATATAAACATTTATACTTGCATAAATTTGCCACTTTACCCCTATACTTGTATGAATTTGCCACTTTGCCCCTATACTTGCATAAGTTTGCCACTTTACCACTATATGTATGATGACGTGTCATCTCATATGTCATGCCAATAGTGTACAAAGTGATTTATAAGTTATAATTTAGGTAAGTTAAGGTGTTTAAATGACAAAAGTGTAAGCACAACTACACAAGTGTCAAAATGATAAAAACTGCCAAGTTTAGAAGGCGGTATATGTATTGTGCCTAAAAATTATTATTTACTTTGCTTACATCAAAAACAAGGCCTCAAACTTCATTTAAGAAGTTATAAAGTTTGGTTGAACATTTATTATTAGCATATATCAAAACTTCTTTTGTAATTCTTTAAAATTCTTCAATTATACTCAAGTTCTTGAGTATTGGGTGTGTGATTAGAATTGGGATCTCTCTTCTACTCCTTTCATAGGTTAAGTTAGGGGAAGTGAGATTTAATTCTATTATTGGTTTAAGTGTTAGCCATTAAAACACTTAGAATTTGGTTTTGGTTTAAGTTTAGCCAAGAAAAACTCCTTGATTTTAGAGGTTTAAGTATGAGCCTAGAAAACACTTAGGAAAAGGTTTAAATGTAAACTTAGAAAACACTTGGTGAAAGGTTTTGAGTGAGCTTAGAAATATCATTGTTGTAAGATTGGTGTTGAGCCATAAAAACACCTTGTAATAATCTTGTTAATAAGATTAGTACAGGGTTGAAAACCCTAACTTAAGGATAGGTTAGGTACAGAAGTAAGATTGATTTAGAATCTGAACCTCTATAAATCCAATCCTTGTGTTCATTGTTCCTTTTCTTATTCTTGTTCATATCCTTATCATTGTTTTTATTGTTAATTGTATGAGTTAAGTTTTTTACCTAATTCTTTTCTAATCTCCTTTTAGTTTTTCAATTTCCCTCTACACCACATATTGGCCTTATTCACCACCCCTAGGTCCACCTTCAAATGGTATCAGAGCTAAAATTTTTGGTACTTAATTGCAAGAATCTAAAAATCCATGGGAAGTGAATCTTTTTCTTTCCAAACCTATATACCATTCTTTGATAGGAGTGACTATCCTTCTTGGAAACACAAAATGGAGCTTTATCTTAATAGTGATCCCATTAGATTATGGGATGTGATCTTAGATGGGTGGAACCCTCCCAAGAAGATGGTGAAAGGCATCCAAGTTTCAAAGGAAAGAAAGGAGTGGTCTTATGAAGAAAAGGATGAAAACCATAAGAACAAAAGGGCTATATCGATTTTTATTGCTTCTATGTCAATAGATGAAGGAGGTAAAATTCAATATTGAATTTTGGTCAAGGAAATGTGGGAAACCTTGGAGAATCATTATGAAGGCAATATTCAAGTAAGATCCAAGAAGGTCCAACTCCATGTGTTTGAATATGACATATTCAAGATGAAGCCTCTTGAGCATCACCAATATGACAAACTGATTGAGCACTCTCTTGACCACCTTGAAGAAGTTCAGGAAGCACTACTCAAAAGAGGAGGTCAACACCAAAATTCTAAGAGTGCTACTTAAAAAGGATTGGGAGTTAAGGGTGACATCAATTGATCATGACCTCTTTAAGCTTTCAACCAACATCCTCATTGGTAAACTTCTCACTCATGAACTTACCTTGAGGCAAAGGGAAGAGGAAAAATAAAATAAAGAAGAAAAAAAGAAGAGCCATGCATTTAAATCATCACAAGACTCAAGTGATGAAGATGACTTTGAAGATTCAAGTGAAGATAATGAGGAGATTGCATCATTCATAAGAAGCTTCATGGAGTACTTAAAAAGGAAAAACTTGAGTAAACATAAAGAATCGAAGAGATGTGGCTCTAAGAAAACTAAAGAAGTCATATGCTTTAAGTGTAAGAGGCCCGGTCAAATTCAAGATGAATGTTTCAAGCTCAAGCACAAGAACAATGGAGCAAAGGAAAGGAGAAAAGCTTTCAAGACCATATAGGATGACTCATCCAAATTCGAGTTAAAGGATGAGCAACAAAGAGCAACCAACCTTTCCTTCAAAGCCTTAGAGGATAATTATGAGGCACCTCTTTTAATTAATTCTTCTTGTGATGACTTTTATGATAATGATTGTGATAATTATAATGATTGTGATGATAATGATGATGAGAACTCTATTGTGAGCGAACTTATTTTGAAATGTAAAAGTTTAATTTTGAAGAAGAATATTAAAAACTAGAGCTTTTAAAAATGTTAAAAAAATTGATGATTTAAAAGAAAAGTATTCTAAAGTGATTTCCTCAAATGAGCAATTAGCTAATGACTTGAAAGCTTCTACTTCTTTGAGATATGAATTTGATAAGACTAAAGAAGATAATGAAAAGCTTTTTAAAGAAGTTTTAGAGCTAAAAAAAACTCTATTTCCAAATTCCATAAGGGAAAAGAAACTCTTGACAATATCTTAGCTTCTCAAAAGTTTCATAGTAATACATTTAGAATTAGATATGATTATGGAGCTATATCATCGTTATCCTCTCAAAATATATTTGTGAAACCTAAACTTGACTCTATACATGCTCCTAGTAGTAGTACTAAGACTCAAGCTACTATAAATAAAGAGTCTCACACACCTAAAGCCAAATTTTTCAAGGCTCATCCCCCTATGGCTCAAAGATCTAAGGCTCAAGTGAAAAAACCTCAACCTAAGCATGCTTTTATATACATAAAAAGGCACACACTAAAGCATACAGTTTCACACAACTATATGCATACAGTTTCACACAACTATATGCATACTTGTGAATGTATGTCTTATGTGTACTCTAGGCTTCTAAGATTCATGCATGATTATTTTTGTGATTTTCTTGTTCATTATAGAACTCATACACCTAATAGAAGATATGTGCAACACTCTTATACTACGAGCGCTTATGCACTTAGGCACAATAGGTTTGCTAAAGTAAAATTCTTATATTGCATGACTTTTGGTCACACTAGTAATGTATGCTAGTATAGGAGGTTGTACTTGCAATTATTGCCATTAAATTGTTTTAAGACTAACTAACCTAGACCAAGTAAGGTTTGGGTTTAAAAAATTAGTTGATCTTATGATATTTTTCCTTGAATTGATTATTTTTGTATGTTTTGATAAGTTATTACTTATTTAAATTTAAGCTTGCAATCTTACATAGTTAATTATTGCATTTTAAGCTTTCTATTTATGAATCCATAAAAATGATTTATTTGATTTGTCATTAAATATGCAAAAATCAATATGTCAAAAGAGAATTTAACCCCTTTGAATGATCAAAGTGATTCTAAAAAATTGCATAATTTTGGCATGTTATTTTCTCATTCTCTTTCAATATTTTTCATTTGATATCCCTCATTTGGCATCATTTTTCATTTAGTATTCCTTATTCTTTAAAAAACCTTTTTGAACTAGTTACACATAGAGGATCATGATTGTTATTGCCAATGCTTTAATATATGTTATGCTTGGCATATGTTTTACTTTCAATTTGAAATCATGATTGACTTTTAATTTGATTTTTAATTGGGTATCAATTGGTAGCATTCCTTTTTTACTTGATTCACTTATTTTTTAATTGGTATCCTTGTTTCTTATTTGATATTCATTTTGTAACTATCTCATTTTTCAATTGGTATCATTCTTTTTCTTAATTGATATCCTCATTTTATTTCATTTGCTTTTTATTTATCATTTGGTATTGTTCCTTTTTGAATTCCTTCCTTTTTTACTTTGACAAAAGGAGAGAGAAATTTGATATTTTAAATGATAATAATTATGCTTGAATTATAAATAGAATACTCAAAAGGGACAGAAACTAAATATTTAATATGATTGAATGATATTTTATATGTTTAACTCATCTTAGTATATATTGAAGGGAGAAATTTTAAAATCATTTGGTATATGATTAAGGGGGAGTAATGTAAAATAAATGCACATACCGCGCTTGGTGATTTTTAATTATCATTCAAAAATTATTTGTCAAAGTCAAAAAGGGGGAGAATATTGACCCTTTACATGAGCAATGTGTTGATCAATCTCAAATTAACCTTTATTTTTTACTTTAATAATCAATTTTAAATTACTAATATATTTGTTTAAGTGTGATTATAAGATAAACCAAAGGCAACATTAGAGGTTGAATTAAAGCTTAATTAAAACCCTCAAAAGTCCTTACAATTGTCCCTAATTGCTATATGGATGATCATAACTCAAGTGGAATCATTCGAAGTCAAAATATGTGAAATTAACTTAGTACAAACTACCCACACGATCCTGAGGGTGGCAAAATGGCCATGAACGAATGAAACTTCTAAAGGAGAAAGAGCCTGCAACCCTCATAATCGTGACATGATTGGTTATGATCCTGAGGGTAGGATCACGATCCTGAGGTGCTTCCAATAAGCAAATTTTACAAGCAATAGTTATATTTTTAAAGGTCATAATCCTAAGGGTACGCTCATGATCCTAAGCAGATATAATTCTGTAAAAAAGCTGAAATCACATTAAATGAAGTTTAAAGTGTTTTTAGAAGAATTAAATGCTTCCTAAAAACTATTTTTTCATCTCTAACTATAAATACAAGGCCTCAAACTTATTTAAGAAGTTATAAAGTTTAGTTAAACATTTATTCTTAGCAAATATCAAAACTTCTTTTATGATTCTTTAAACTTCTTCAATTATACTCAAATTCATGAGCATTAAGTGCGTAATTAGAATTAGGATCTCTCTTCTACTCCTTTCTTGGGTTAAGTTAGAGGAAGTGAGGTTTAATTCTATTATTGGTTTAAGTATTAGCCATTAAAACACTAAGTATTAGCCATTAAAACACTTAGAATTTGATTTTGGTTTGGGTTTAGTAAGAAAAACTCCTTGATTATTGAGGTTTAAGTGTGAGCCTAGAAAACACTTGAAAAAATGTTTAAGTGTAAGCTTAGAAAACCCTTAATGAAAGGTTTTGAGTGAGCCTAGAAAACCCATTTTTGTAAGATTAGTATTGAGCCACAAAAACACTTTATTATAATAATCTTGTTAATAAGATTGGTACGGGGTTGAAAATCTTAACTTGGGGATAAGTTAGGTAGAGGAGTAAGATTGGTTTAGAATCCGAACCTCTATAAATCCTTGTGTTTATTGTTCATTTTTTATTCTTGTTCATATCCTTATCCTTGCTCTTATTGTTGATTATGTGGATTAAGTTAGTTACCTAATTCTTTTCTAATCTCTTTTAATTTTTCAATTTTCCTCTAGACCATAAATTGGCTATATTTACCCCCCCTCTAGGGCCATATATGTCACACCTCGTCTCACCAAGCCCGAGATGGACATTTAAAACCAACTACTTAGCAAATCACTTTATTTACACCAGTTATATTATATATTTATTTATGTTTACTAAAAGAATTAAAATAATCTCTCAGAAAGTTAATGTAGTTATGTGATATAATTAGTAAGTAGTAAGTTTGCGATTAAAAGCATTTAAGAATAGTGAAGTACGTATAAAACTATTAAGTATTACATATAACCACATTTTTAAACTTGATTAATATTTATAATTTTATACTTAAAACATAGGATAACTATTAATAAAATATCATATAATATGTTTACAAGGTTGTTATACATACAACTAAGTCGTCGTGGATGTCCTATAGACATTATCATTTATAATACATAGGGAAATAAGTTCAAGAAACCAAAAATATATGGCTTCTCTGACGAAGATGTTGGCCAACCTTATTTTGAACTTAAATAAATGCTCTCACAGCTTAGACCACCCACTATCAAACCTTGCTATCTGAAAAGATTTAGAAAACAAAGTAAATTGAGTATAGAAATACTCATTAAATAGATAAGCAAGCATAAATTAAGTTAAATCCATTTACTAAAGTAAATGCTCAAAACAATATACTTTCTAAAACAAGAATTTTGAGGCAATATTCATATCAAATAATTAGCTTTAAAATATTATCAAAAGCTTCATCAAACATATGTAAGTAAATAATACCAATTGAAAATCTAAGCAAGCTCAAACCATAACAAAACCAAGTCAACATCATTAACCATCCCCGTGGTAAATATTATCTCTAGGGCTATAACCTCAATGATTGCACCCTAGCTATCAACCACAAACTCACTTTGGGCATACTTAAAGGCTAACCCTTCTACTATATTAGCATGGTCCGGCTCTTCTCCCCCCACCAGCCTATAATCAAGTGTCCTGCTGTCAAGTGCACACTGACAACCATAATCAAATCTCATGTGCATATCTCAATTTCAGCACATTCCATTCATATCATCGTAGGGAGGTTTTTCATGAAGTCAAAGAACATTTCCCATGCTATATCAATACTCATTTTTCATTGAAATAAAATAGTATCAAAGTTGCCCCGTATTACCAATATGTAAAACACATTTAAGCTAAAAGAATAAGGCTGCCTAAACTTATGCAAAACGAATTAAAGGCAAGCTCAATGATCAACCTTTAAAATCAATATAATTTGAAGACTGGAATATCACATTTTTACATCACAAATTATCATTTATAAAATACAATACAAGTAGCCTACTTTAGCGAATTCAAACTCAACTTTGTAATACCAATTGAATACATTTTTGAACTTTTTGAAATCTTAAATTTGACAATCTCAAAGGCAGAAAATAAAAGATTATATTTCAGCTTTGATAATTAAAGTTTCAGTTTGCTAAAATTAATTTTTTTGAAGGGCTTGATATCAACTCACCAAAACAGCCTACACACACATAAAATTGGCTTCCCAAGCTGCCTAGTTAACACCAACAACCTCTTTGGCCTTTGCAGCTCCCACTACTAGAAAACAGGATTTTACCGACGGATTTTCGACGGATTTCGTCATTGCCGACGGATTCTGGTCCATCGGCAAAATGCTCGTTGCTAATTTTTACCGACGGAATTTTCCGTCGGTAATTTAGAAAAATCCGTCGGTAATTATATTTTTATTAATTTATTAAATTTTTAGTTTTTTATTAAATATTTGAATTTAACCTGTTGAAAATTATTAATTTTTTATATTATTTCACCTG